>JAUMHD010003204.1:0-15393 GCA_032359135.1 Ulvella scutata
CGGAGAAAAGACAATTCAAACGACCAAGACATTTGTTTAATTCTCTCTACCCTAGAAAGAATTAGAACAGCACCAAACAAAAAAACCCTCTCCATTTTCATGGCAGATAGCTAGACTAATTTGGGGGGAGAGAGGAAGGAGGAAGTGTTGTGCCTAGTACTAGTGTACCTTGTCGGCGTCACCTCTCAGGTACGAATGGTCAAGTGTGCGGAAACGCAAGGGCCCATGCAAGGGCCGTCTCTTTGATGTGCACGTGTACGTCTTCGAACGGTCACAGCCCGGCATTCATTTGCGTTCTTGAGCGACGCGCACCGCCGAGAACATGCAGGGTATGACAGTAGCATGAACCAGAAGGTGTTCGAGTGTGTTCATGGAGCTCCCAGAAGATAACTGCAGAGTTCGATCGAAGCGAGTGCCACAAATCTGCCACAAGTTTGCTGTGATCAAGTTCAAAAGTGCAGAACACACCTCGAGAGATCGAGCTGCAACTCAAGATTCCCGGCACGAGAGCAGCGCCTGCATCACTGTTGGAAACAAGTGACAGTTCTGGAACGAGAAACAGAGAGTTGCAGACCAACACAAGGATCACGCAGAACACTGTACACATCTCAACATGTTCACACATGTGTGAACATCTTGAGGTGGCCAACATACAAGTATGTATGCTGGCCACCACTCACTGCAACGCTGCCATTGAGCCTTTCAAGTCGCGAAACAAAGCGGAATTGGACGAGTTCACAGAGGTTTGGAGATTACATATCTTCTGTGACAGCTGAAAGAAGGCATGCAGAACACATGTCTCAATGAGCTTGGCACTGAACTATGGCAGCCAGCCAAACGGGCCCGCAACAGCGCTGTAGACACCCCAACACTACCACATGATTCACCAATGGTGCGCTACACAACTGGAGGCACAGCCACGGGCACCGACCACCGACTACTCAGCCCGTAACACTCAAGGTCCGCATCACCTTGTCACTCCAACCTCGCCATTTTTAAATTTTGTGCGGAAAGAGCAAAGGCAAAGAGCATAATTCCAAGCATGCCAACGCTTCATGAGCAAGCATGGATCGCATGGGCAACATGCACACACACACAAACACAGAGAAACAATTCAACAAGCCACCATCTCGTTATACGCACACACAAACAACACATCACATGCATGCCAGGCTCTCTCACTCTCTCTCAATCACACCCCCCCAAGTTCATCTCTGCACCGCAAAACAGGACTCAGAAGCTTCTGCCGCACGCACACACAGGCGCACTCCCTGAACCAGGGCTTCACTCTCGCCGGCTGCAAGCGCCGCGGCTTTCATTGTGACGGCCCTGCCAAGTATCCATTCACAGACTTCTTTTCAGAAGCCTCTAGGAGGCGTCCCTTGCTTCCATACCTGCACCCCAGTGCGGCGTCCACCCTGCTGACCAACGAGGCTCTCTGCCGCTCGCCGCAGCATCGCCGCCATAGATCACCCCAACAAAACTGCGGCCCAGAGCTCCTTTCACCCCCACCAAAGAAGTGCCATCCGACCCAACAGATAGCGACCCCTTAACCATAAACACAAAGAAAGTTGTGAGATACGCCAAGTGTCTCGCACACACTGCCACCAGCTGCTCTCCCCACAACCATGCATGAGCCATTGCAGCAATCATACGTCACAATACACTTGCCAGGAATACGAACGAGCTTCTGACGACAGCAGCGGATGAGAAGGCCGACATGCGTGTCTCAGCAGGCGGCGCCCATTCTCCACTCTCAAAAATCTTTTTCTTTCAAATAATCCATCTATGCTGCTCTCTTCCACGAGCACAATAAGCCTGAGCCGGGTCGTGTGACTTCCCAACTACCGCATGCATGGACACCATGCGAGCGCACATACCTTAACGTCATACACTAATTCTACTCATGCATGCACAGCAAGGCAATCGAGGTTGTTCCGGATGCTTCTCAGCAGCTAGACGCGTGAGAATCATACACCACCTGTGCGTGCATGACTTTCACACAATGGTACCTGCCAGGGCTGGGGTGGTAAGGGGGGTGGGGTCAAAACAAGGTTGTGCCATGTCAAACTGAAAGGAGCGACACAAGACAACAAGACATGCAGACGCCGCAGCGTCTGCCAGGCGCCTCCAGCACTTGAGGCGCCCGCATGCAAGCGACCCGCAGCCGACGGCTGCGGCCCGCCGCCACCGTTAATGCATGGTCAGGCTATGGCTCTCGTCTGAGTAGCGGGGGGAGGGGCTCTGGAGATTGACGGTGTAGCTAGGCTCCTGCTGATATTCCTGGCTTCCAGCTACAAACCACTGAAAGGACTCAAGAATAGACGAGTCATCAGGGTGGTCCCCAGTGAGCTCTCTCCTTACTGACAAGTCCAGCTCATCCGTTGATATCTCGTTCCTGAGCCACTGATTGAAGCTATCTCTCAGCAGACTCATCCTGCACCACAATACACGCCTTTCATGAAATGGTGACTCTTCAGGCTACAGCACATCATCTTTCATGCAGCTCTCGTGGAGAAGCCACACGACACCCGTTTGTTTAATCCCTAGGTCTGTGTGTGGGGCACACTGCGGGGCAACCGGCAGATCACGTTGAAGATTCAGATAGGTACAGCATATCCAACGACTGCGTGCATAAATGTGGGGAAAGGGTAGCTTAAGCATTCAATAACCGGGTAGCTGGCTGAACACTACAATGTTTCCGAACGAGCGCGTGTGGTGGAGCGCGTGCTGGGCCGCGGCAGCGCGCTGGATCACGCGGGTGGGCCTAGAACACGACAACGAAGGACGAAGCTGAGAACAGGACAATGGGTGCACATGACATGTAGACGTTTATCTGAGACCTTGCTGCTGGAAAAGGGGGTTGTCAGGATAACGCGCTGCTGAGCTGGAGACGGGACATAATTGTATACATCGCCATAGGGCTTCCGTTACCACTATCTTGCCTTGATTGATAGCCGACTTCAGATTCGCAAGATCACATTCACATCTTCTGTACATGGTTCTAAGCACTGCCACGAGCGTGTACGGTGGCTGAAGTTCAGAATCTGCTGGGAACCTGGGTGTGCACGACCCAGAGGGCGCAAAGCGACAGCATCTCGTCACAGAGTGGAGGACGGAAAGCAATATCAAGCTCCAAGAAACTTCGAAGTGATAACAGTGGAAGCTATGCGGGTACACGAGGCTTCCTTTACTACTAGCACTGAGATGCACTTACGCTTGCTCACTCAACAATCGTAATGATATCAGCTGCGACGACACAGCAGTAATTCATACTTCAAAAGGAATCGGCGACCCAATATGCTGCGGTGAGAGCTGTAGGAGGGTCGTTCATAGACATGATCAGTTCACAATGTGTCCGTCTCCCAACCAAGGAAGATCCTAGATAACATGACAGGTCTGAACTATCGATCGCACACCATTGCAAAGGACTATTTGCTCCAGTATATCTTCTATGATGATCCTCGGACCGTTATACTGTTTCGTGACGGAAGACACGCGAAAAAAGTTGAGACAGCACGTCAACACAAATCACCTGAAAACGACATGACATGTGCTTGCCTCCTATAACCCACAATTTTATGTTCTTGCTCAGTAAGCTCTGCACGCCGGCACGTCGTATAAGGTATGCCAGAGATGCTGTAAACAGAGCGTTGTCGGCAGGTGGGAGGGCTACCAGCTGTCGGACGTGCACGCGCAACTGAATATGAGATCAATTCACTTATGTATGAATCTGCAGGATGCTGCAGTCCAACACAGTGCCGCTGGCGGTCGGCAATCAAACTGACAAGCTCACGACATCACCAAGCACCAATTTCAACGTGATTTCATAGGTGTAGACATAACATTCCAATGGTTGCGCATAATATTTGAAAACATGGTTGATCAGACTTGCTGGGAACGTCAACCGGCACCTACGACAGCCAACACCCAATCAGCAGGTGGCACCAGGCACCCGTCGGAACGATAAGTGGTTCGGCTCAGCGACAACACCTAAGCAGGACTGCGCCAAACAATCCAAAAGCCACCAAACTCATTGTTTCGAAGATGATAGTAGTGGTTTAAGCCAAGTTAGAATGAGAACTCGCACCGTTCAGGTTGGCAATCGAAACGATGCCTCAGCTTGCCAACAAGCTTCTCCGCCTTGATGATGTGTGTCATTTCTTGGGACGTGAACATCGAAGACATTCCGCTATGTGCATCGCCAGGTGTGTCCTCAGCATCCAGGGCGGGGATGGAAGGCGTGGGTATAAGCCGTGGTGCTGAGTCGCACACATTGGCGCTATTCTCTACTGTGGAACAAAATGAGCCCGACAACTCGCCTACACTACAGTCTAACGACATCGATTTCGAACGCTGCCACAACTCGTTGTGTTGCACCTTCACTGTCGACATACTGCTCTGTTGTGGCATGCGCCTGTGGACGGGTGTCCCTGCGGCAGAGCTGCACCAGGATCTACAAAGCTGTCGGCTACGAAGACTTTGTTTCTCAACTCGTCGCTCAGGTAGGGACAGAATGAGGCTGAGCGGTCGTAGGGCTTGCTTCCTCTCGAACTCGCTTATGCATGCATGCTATGAATGATCAGTTGCGCCTGGGGATGAGAACGCTCTATCGAGTTAAAAATTCTCTACCAGAACGAGAATCAACCTACAGTGCCTTCAGAAAGTGTCTGGCCTGGTCCACCTGTGCGCGCGTGTGCTTTTCGCGTATGACTGCACAGCTTCTTGAAGCCAAAAAGCGCCGCCGAGCGCCGCCTCATAGTGCCATCTTCTAAATCTTCTGTCATACCTTGCTTTCACTTGAGCAACGGTAACGCATGACACCCAGAGCCATCACCAAACCCTTTCGATGACTTCCTGAACCAAAAAAGCACAAAATCACGCACTGTGCACCTACGCAATCTGCCAAGAGTTGATGTCTCCACTGATTGTGTGCTTTCGACGCCAGCTATGGTACCGTAACCAGCCTTGTTGGCTGTGAACTTGATGATTACCTCGTTATCTAAATTGTGAACTTGCGAGATCATCACCATTGCACACACATGCGTGGCATGGAAGGCACGTGCGAATCCCAAGACAGCATCTTCAGCAGACAACTACTACCTTGCCTCCTTTACTGTGGATGAAATGCTGATACACGACTAACTCAATTGAATATGGTAATTAGTATCGACACAATGCTAGGGAGGCCGCGACGTGCATGTTGAATGATTGGTCACGTTCCGTGGACTTTCTGCGCAGTCACTCATCAACCGACAGGTTGGCATCACTCTATAATACGTTTTACACGGTGACTATAGCTGCAGTTTCTATGCGATGTGCTGGAATTCGATTCAGAGACGTTACAACGCGAGACTGCAATTTTCAGCAGCATTGGGAGTCCTTTTGCACTCGGGTTGGAGCCGCCAAGCAGGTAATTCACTTATGCAATGTGGCATGTACAAGTCTGTCTCAAGTAAGGCTGCTGTCAGCTGTTGGCTCCATAGCAATTCATGCCCAGCAATCCTGCTTGTTGATGCCTAGAACAGAACTGTAAGGCACAGGAGCGTCAGTTGTACACCACAGCATGCTTTGTGAGGACACCCACAGCACGATTCCCTGCCCGCTATGTACCTAACCACCTTGCAACCTTCTGTCAACCAGTCGCTTAGTAACCCTCAAGTAGTGCCTCTCTTGTGTTTAGACACGGTACTGGCATCGGCCATTCGTGAGCAATGGAGGGTCTGGGGCTCACCTGCTGCCTCCCGCCAGCCCCCATTGCTCAAGGCTTGTTTCATACCGTACAGGTTGTTGTGACACATACATGTGCACAATCAGATTCTCCTGACTTGCGGCAACGGTCCCCCGTATATTCATCAGAATGAGTGTTTTGACCTGAACCAGCATGATTGCATGGCTTCACTCACAAGTACTTTCCAGCTTCACAGGTTATTTCTTCAATGGAATATATGAACAAACACAAAACAACAATAAATGTATATATCTCGATTTTCTCCTGATCAACAGGAAGCCTGTGCGTCTTCATGCATATGCAGAGAGAATCTTCCAGGTGTGCGAAGCGTGGCCAATGGTCGCAGGAAGCCTGTGCTTCCCTGCTGGTCTTCAACACCTTGAGGTTCAAAGTAGTAGTAGGTGTTCATACTTGTCAGAATTCCAAGGGCAGTGTCGTGCATCCTTTCCAGGAGCATCCCCTAAAGGCCAGCCATACCACAGTGCAGGCTCCCCCCCTCTAGTGCCACATCACTGTACCCTGTGTATAGTGCCAACTAATGCCTTGCATTGACATCACTGGCAACAAGATGTTTTGCACTGGCATCTAGCAGATCATTATCTTCGGGCGTTTCGATGACGTGTTCACGTGCGTGCTTGGTAAGCTTGGTAAGCTGCTGAGCTATGCTGTGCCAGAATATCAGAGCAGATGGCACATACACGCAGGGGTGCGGTAGGATGCCACAGCAGGCAGGCACGGTGCTGCTGCTCTGGGTGGGGTGGTTGCATATGAGAGCATGTGTGTTTCGAATTGGGGTATGAATTCTATATTCTTCTTTAGCATGCCCAAAAGGGTAGAGAGGTTCTAAGCATGGAATCTCTTTCCCTGGTATCATGTAGAAGAGCATGTCATTCTCTGCACAGTGCAAACCACATCTGCACTCGCACTTTCAGGGGCATGATCGGTCCCCTAGGGAGTGAGGACAAAGGCTGGATAGCAGCATTACATGCATGTGTGCCATGCATTTGAGTGCATGCGTGACATCAACGGCGCCGCCGCCCCCGAGGGTCAACAGGACCCGCCCCCAGCCAGACTGAGTGTCTCTAGTATATATATATATATATATATATGTGTGTGTGTGTGTGTTAAAAATATATATATAGTTAGGTGGCAGAAGAAGCCGGACATGGGTGGCAGCTGCAGGCGCACAGGCCGCCGTACACTTTGCTGTGTGCCGAACTTCATTTTGTCAAGCGATTCAAAACTCACACGAGGTCTGTGTTTGTAGGACTGCCCACCTGCATGCATGAAACGGATTTGTTGTTTCTGGGGCCACAGAGGTGGGCAGGGTTCGTGCGACAGGCAGCCATACGTGTGGTGCTATGCGTGCGGTGGAAGTTTTTTGTTTCAGGCAGGCATGCAGTGGTTCTGGATTTGGGTTCCTGGCAGGTGTGGACAGGGGCGACTGTCGTGACGCACGTTTAGGCGTCGTAGTTGATTTCCCCTCCTGGATCACTGAAAGTGCTGCAGACTTCCTTCAGCTTGGTACATCACTTAGGCGTGGAGGTGGGGCCTGCTGCACTGGTGATGTGCGGTGGGATATGGTGCACTGTCCGCAGGTCATCAGGTCATGAACAGGAGGCCCTGGAGGCGATGCTGCGAACAACACTTCTGCAGGCAAGAGGGAGCCTGCGCGCAGCAGCAGCGCGTTGCTGGACGGCTGTGTCATGTTACGGTGATGGATACTGGGGAGTCTGGCCACGATTCTGAACCAGACAAATATCTTGGCAGTGCAGCGATGGTATGGCCTTGGGCTTGGGGAACAGCCCCGGGCATGCCAGGCAGGTAACCAGAAGTAACGGTGGGTCAGGTGCAGCTCTGCGGGCTCGCTCTGTGTGCTCCTCTTGTGCGGCTGTGCATAGCCATGCCACCTCTGCAGACACCCAGTGGGGAGGGGGAAGAGCTGTGGGTGCAATGCTGCGCCTGAAAAACATTAAACTAACAGTGCACTATGATCTCCGCATTACGACCTGGTATATCAAGTGAATTGGAAGGCGCACGGCAGGGTACGTATTGTGGCACGTGCGCATGGTAACCTGCCTCTGCACTGACACTACGGAGGATGCATGCTCGGTGGTGTCGTTGGGTATGGAAGCGTCCACCATGTGGAGGTACTGTTTATCGTCGTTGGCACTCCTACCACAGCTATGGTACATGTGTGCTGCTGCAGGGTGCATTCTTCGTTTGAACATTTGCCCCACGTTATGTTTCTCAAATGTTCAAGGGTTTGAAATATAAAAGTGATTACATCGACAAGGAAAGACTTTCGTGATGGTGCTGTTGTGCCATTCGAGTGAAGTGAATGTTTTGTGTTAGTTGCTTTTGGCTATTTGGGTTCATGCCTATTCAATACCTTTCCGGTTTGTAAAAGCAGCAGCACATCGACAAGGTAATAATAAAAGTCCTGTCGATGTAATCTCTCTTTCGAACACAAACAGAATTCATTGACAGGGAGATTACATGGACAGGGCTGCAGAACTGGAAATTGAGTGAGTCAGCAGCCAGAACTGTGCAGTGAGCCAAACATGTATATCCAGACTGCAATCAGGACCAAGGGGCCGAATACGAAAGATATTTCTTAAACAAGATTGGTGCATCAGAGATTTTTCTTGAACAAGGAAATTATCGCTGGTAGGTATTATCGTGTGTTGTGCACAATTGTGCACAGTACGTCCAGGAAAAGCATCAACTACTATACACTATATATGCATATACGGTGGAGTACCAAACTTGAAATGCACCTTCCCAAGTCGTGGCTTCCACCTGTCGATCCCATCCCGAATGTACATGTACATCCGTGCATGTACATCCGTGTGCGCACATTTGCGTACACACTCCATCCGAATTCCGTGGATTCACAGAAACTGAGATATGGGCAACGACACAACTGGTGAGAAATGAACAAGGCCATTGTTAGGTTGGTATTGTTTAGTTTCCTGCACTTGTGTGTTACATGCGGTGCTCCAACCACAGCTACTGCATGCCTGCAGCGGTACTATCACCTTGGTGTGCCGGGATACGGAGCGCCTAGATGAATAGGAATAAGGTACTGGTAACGAGGAATAGATTTCTTCTCGGAGTAGGCGGTGTTGTTCTCAGTATCGCCCTGCTCCGACGATATCGCGAGGAGCTTCAAGCACGGTTCTTCGTTTGGGATGCGATCAACGACACTCTGGACAGCTGGCGCAGAGTAGCAGGGGTGTCCAGCGTGATTCTGAAAGAAACCAGCGACTATCTTGAAGGCAAGACACCTCCAGATCAGCTCCCGCCAACCCTGGATCGTCTCGGAGCACTGGCATCTTCTCCGCTGGCTGTACAAACAATATCGACGATCGTCAGCCGAGTGATCAGCAACTCTGATGGATCTGCTTTCGTTGAGAAAATCCTGGATGTCGCGGTAACTGAGCGTGGGCAGCAGCTGATCGCTCTGACAACCAGCAATGCAGTGCATGCGTTATTCTCCGCGTATCAGAAACTAAGTATCGATTCCGCACACGCAGATAGTTCATCCAGATCGAAATTATCAGAGGTGGTTGACAAGACGTTGGAATGGGCGGCAACGCCAACAGGGCAGCCCGCGGCATCGAAGTTACTGGTAACGTTCATGTCATCGATGCTTGCAACCTACCTGGCCAGGAGAGAAGCGAAATATATGGAATATAACCCATTTGAAAAGGTGATGGAAGCTGTGTCGAAGCCTCAGCATTTGAAAACAGCCCAGAAGCTGGTTTCAACATTCTGCTCCGCTGGAGTGCATGCAGTGCTGAAGAAGTCCCGCGCCACACGCAGCTCTGTGGAAAGGAGAAACCCGGGGATGACTGGCTTCGAAGATACAAGGCTTCCGCTGCAGGAGATTCGTCCCAGTCACGACTGGCCCTTGTTTCATGTGGGGCAGAATTCAAATTCGAACGTGCAACAAGCAAACGGTTCAAATGCCCAGCCTACGCAGGACGCTTGGGATACACAGGAAAATGAAGTTGCAGCAAACCAGAATCGTGGCACGTTACGAGGTGTAATATCGCACGTGGTCATGAGATCATGTCAGTCCAGAGAAGTCAGAGAGACGTGCGCGGCGATGGCGAAGGCAGGGTGCTCTGGGGCCGCAGACGCCGTGTGCATCCATATCAGGGAGGCAGGGTCAAGCTTGATGCCTCCACGGGATGTACAGAGATGGATACTGGCTGTGGTGCTGGCTTGGTTACTGTTTTTGCCGTTGTGGGTGTTTCACAGCACGCTGGTGGCTCCGATGCGCGATGCCTGACCCCCACTGGTGGGGAATCCTCAGGAACCTGACGTGGCCAGGTTCCATCTCCATGTGACCCTTGATGGTGTCTTCTGTTCCAGGGGGGCGCAGCACATGCAACCTGGAAGCGCCTGCATGACACAACCTTCCTGCGCACAACATAATGTTGATCTGTGAAACAGTGAAGGCTGCACAGTTTCACAGCCGTCCAGGAGGTGGACTTTGTCTGCATGATACTTTCGTGATGATGCTGTTGTGCCATTTGAGAGAAGTGGTGGTTAGTGGCTATTTGGGTGCTTGTCTTCTACTACCTGTTCGGCATGTAACGAGTACCGGGTTCCTGCACCTTGGTGCCACAGTTGGCACATGTTCAAACGCAGTGCCGCTTTAAGCATGTGCCTGAGGGCAGCATGCTGTACGTGTGCAGCCAAACGTGTGCGCTCCACATCCCAGCAGTGCCGCACACCTTACACTGCACATCTAGTGCAGGTTACTGCCAAGCACTTTGGGGGGGTTCGAGGCCGAAGCTTTCCCAGGGTATGGCGTTGTTCCCGGTAAGTGTGTATGTCTGCACAAAATTTTTTGAAATTTTCAGTACCTCAAGAAAGTTCTTCAATGCAGAGAGTCTCCGGTGCGATCGATGTTGCAGCCCTTCGATACAGGCGCAATGGCATGGTTGATTTGTGCCCGTGCACCTCAGCCTACGTGACTGGGCATCACGAAGCTGCTCTGCACCGGCATATACCACTGATACTTCCATAAATCCTGACGCGGGTTTCTGCAGCAGTTGTCAGAGGCTCCTGCAAAGCACCCGCCATGATGCCTCAGCCGCATGCTGCCGGCCGCACACTAACAAGGCCGCACGTTGACTGACCCCCTACCAAAGGGAATGACCGAAACCCCCGCCACGCGATCAGTGTACTCTTTTGCTGCTTGATGGCTGTTGGCATTGAGGCAGGCCACCCACCCTCAGGATGCTCCTAATCAGCCGCCACAAGAACTACGCGGCATCTGTGTGCGGCTTGGGCGAAGAATACGTGCACTCGAAATTGAATTCTAGCTAGTTGTGCTCTTCCCTATTCACTGCCTATCCGTTATGTAACAGATCACTGCTCTGAATCAGTGAAAACTGGGGACAGCGCTTCACCTGTGCAGTCTCCGCACAGACAGGGTGGGCCCAGGACGTGAGCAATCTGGTGCATTGATCACCAGTGTCGCTTAATTAGATAGAACAATCCTGAATACTTGGGACTATTTTGTAGGTGCGTGACCTGACAAACTAAACGACACTGGTGATCACTGATCTGGTGACAACAGATCTGACCCACTTCATTCAGTAAACCCAAGCCCGTGTTGTTTTCTCAGCAGCCCCATCCCCCCTGAACTACACAACAGCGTGCGGTGTAGTCTAGTCGGCGTCACCTGTGGCCACGTCAGGTGACGCCCACAACCGCCTGCGGAGGTGCAATTTAGATGTCAGCCTGCAGGGCCTGAATGTGACCCACACCTGCGGTGTTCCTTTGCGGCTGTGACTTGAGCAGCAAGGCGCACAGCAGCCGCCGCAGGAGCAGCAACAGCTGCAATACCATGCGGAGGAGGAGGGGTTAGGACACAGAAAATCCAGACCTTTCTGCAAATAGAAGTGCCTTCTCAAGGCTTGCTCCGCCAGACCGCGCCCTGTTAAAAAATAAGAATAAGCCCTGTCACAACCTCTCACGACTTGTCTCATAACATCTCCCTTGTTCAACCCCTCACAGCTGTCCATTGATGACTGGTAACTATAGCAGCTGTGCACAGCAACAGAAACACGCAGTGTCGACCCGCATGATGCGTGACTAGCGTGTATCTGGGTGTGCAGCACGCTGTAGAAACCCCTGCTTCCAATGACCTCTCTGACGCCCACGAATCCATGCGTAACGCAAGGCCGTGCCTTTACAAACCGGAAAGGTAGCAAATAGGCATGAACCCAAATAGCCAAAATCAACTAATACAAAACACCAGAGTCTGGATAGTCCACCACTTCACTCGAATGGCACAACAGCACCATCACGAAAGTCTTTCCCAGCACTCAAGGCACAAGCATAAGCGATTCATCTTTTCGCATGCGTGTGTTATGACATTCATGAATTCACGAGCACTGCAGAAAGTTTGTAACGCTAGCCAGCTGCTGACGATATATGGAAGAGGTCGACATAGATCCACAACGTTATGGTACTTGGAAGTGGAGGAATAACCTTGTACAGTTTTCTACCATGTGGGGGTTTCTAGTTGTCTGCATATGTGTTGAGGCTTGGTACCAGCGCGCGCGTTTGGTGTGGTGTTCACCGAAAATCCAACATCGCTGCTGCGAATCCACTGCACCGAGGTAAGGTTGAAGCAAGAGAGAAAAGAAGCCGGGTAATGCGAATAGATACACTGTCTATCGGTATAACGGGGTCTTGTTCGCGTTGGCGAAATTGTATGTCCTGTCTGCCGGTCGTCCCATGTGCATATGCTTTGCATGGTGGCTAGGAGATTTTGGAGATATACCTCACGGAAGTCTACAGCTGTATTGAAAGCGATCATCACTTTCGTGGATTTACTTCGGTGGTTATATTTCTCCGGTTGCGTTGATGATACTAGACCAACCTGTCGGTTTTCAGAGACCACATTCTATTGCCTCTGTACGTCCTCGCATAGCTCCAGACGAACAGGTCTGAGCAGAGGGAAAGTGGTACCGTTGTGAAGCTACTGTGCGTGATTCATGTTATGGGCTTGCAGCTGTGCTTTCGTTGATGGTACAAAATGTGCGACAAGAAACCGAACTCCTTGCCGTCTTCACTGCAACTCCTAGATCAGCTCCGCACGCCCGGTAGCCCTCTCAGATCACAGCTATGTGTTGCTGTGTCAACCATCAGTCGGCGAATCGCAAAGGAGCAGCAGCGTGCGCTTGCACAGGTGTGCCCATGTCCTCAAGCCACAGCACCACAACATGGGGAAGCAGAAATGCATTCCAGTATATCTGTGATTTTGTCTCGACCCCACAGTATGTACATAATCACTGTTTTATTGAAGTGATATCGGAGCATGTTGTGTCTCGGTTTTGCCAACTCGAACCGTCTGGGCATGGCAAAGATGCGCGTGCTATACACCTTCAAACGCACGGTTTGATGTTGATGTGGTGGTTGATATGGCTCTGCTAGCCCTTCCTGAACCAGATGACGACTTGCCACACTTGCACGACACGCATCGACTTCTCTGTGTAGCAGATTAGAGACCCATGCAGGCGCAGGACGCCTCAGGCAAACAGTTGTTTCAAGCTTGTATGTGGTCGAAACCGTGACGTGCGTACGTGTGTGCTCCTACGTGATGTTCTGACTGCTTTTCGCGCGAGCCATGTACCACACACACCCCAAGCACACTGCCGTAGACTATCCAGACTCCGAACTTAAGCGTATATATATATATATATATGATTGTTATAAGGCTATGTTATTTTGTGTTCTGTGTTTGTTGCCTGCATAGACATGTCTGTCGGCATGATCATCACCAGATGGTGTCTGCGATTCTGCACGCTATCACGTACCGTGCCTCCATAGTATCATCTCTCCCGCTATGACGACTGGTCAGCTACAGTACAATTAAATCTGGAAGAATATTACGGCGCAACAAGACGTGGTACACCACCTCGGGCACGTCAACTCGCAGATGGATGCATAAGCCATCCGTTCTGCAGACTGCTGATCCGTTGCTCGCACTGAACCCCTGGAATAGTTTAGAATCAATATGCGTCGTGCTACCATCTTGTTAGCTTCGTCGCGGTGCATCCGGATGCCCGCTAAGATGATGCTTCCGGCATGTGACATGTGTCATGTCTCAGGATGCGTGTTGAGTGTGGCAACAACAATCCTTGGCTGCTCTGTGCCGCACTGACAGCTGTGCCTCTGCAGATTTGGCTCCCAGGCTTCACAAATGAAGGATTGATTGCGCTCACATGCGCCGGTGCACCGTATTCAATTGCAGGGGAAGGAGACCTGTGCGCGTTGTTCCGATGTGTATCGTGCCGATACCTCTTTCATCCAACCTCGCCGGATCCCAAACAGCGGGGATCCATTGGGCGGGTTTTCGTATCGCATCGGGTGCGTTCACGGCCAGTGTCCATTCATTTTCGACATCACCTGACTTCGATCTACCTGGCGCTTGCCCTAGCCTGCACACACATGTAACACGCGTGCACATGTAACAATCTTGTGGGTCTATATATTGTGATAGACGTGGCCATTTCGAGTGTTCATTTGGACAGCCATGCCTTCAGAAAACGATCATTGTCAGGATTCAACGTTGGTACAGCCGTCAACGCACGTTCATCAGTGCAAGATACTGCGTGCATGGCTTCCAATCGTCAACAAAGTCATGGAATGGGCGCCATCCAACACCTGCACCATACACCGCCTGTCAGAACCACCTCTGACAGCAACCAGTTTTTGCAGCCGGAGATTTGCAGCAACATCAGCACTGCACCAGTAGAGTTATATCATAGAGTGCTGGAGGCGAAGCAGTGCCTGCTTCACTCCCTTTGCGTGCTGCCTCTGTGGATGCCCGAGGTGACCCAGAATGCACCTGTGGCAGTGCTGGAGATTCTTCAGCCTGAAACGCAGCCCGACTTCGAGTCGCTACATGAGTTGGTACGTGCTGCTATCCATTCTTTTCCTTTATGCCTCAGCAACTGTGGCTCTTTGGCTGTGTCAGTGTGATATACCCTCTGTCCAGACTCTTATCTGCAGCAGAACTTCATGATAGCTCTCATTTAAGCAAATGCCAATATTGTCGCGAGTACTTCTGAAGAATTATTATGGCCTCGTGGAATCCTTTTGATGTCGAGTCAGAGCTCTGCCTGTGGCGCTGGGGGCTGCTCAGTGAGTGATAAGTCATGAACATGTCAACAGCAACAAAGTGCCGTTGAAAAATGCACAATATAAATAAATAATATACGGGGGCCATACTCGTTTTGAGCTTCAGCCTCAGCGCCACAGTTGCGGAATTCATGCAATTAGTTCAAGGGGAAACCACGAGAGACCCTTTACGCACCCGGCTCAGAATCTCGAAGAAAATGACGAGACCGGGGTTCGAACCCGGGACCTCGTGGTAAAAACACACTCACGGGCCTGCGGCTGAGAAAAGGTCAATCCCAAGACCAGTATGATCACACAGCACAGCCCCCTCTGCCCCTTCTCTCTTTTTTCCTGCCTGGGGGTGCCACTAGCACTGTACCCGCGCAGCCCCCTGGAACTTCACGAACGATTTGTCTGGAGTACGCCAAGTGTCCCTCTGCTGAGGCTTACTTGCAGAACCTTGCTACTGTTGCTTGTTCCACTGGTGTTGTAGATCGTGGTCTGTGGTT
>JAUMHD010003215.1:0-15387 GCA_032359135.1 Ulvella scutata
TGTGTTGACAAACACCTACGTTGTATTTCTGGTTAGATGCAATGACAGTTTTCCAAGCTAAACTGTCATGTGCTCCCGTTGTAAACCACTTCGATCTACTGCACTATGTGTCTTGCATAAACACATAGTTGTTCTACACTCGTTCGAAACTCTCCTGAGGGTTTGGATGTAGTTGCCTATGTGTTCCTCGGCTAGGCTTTGTATATATACACATGTTTAGGTACGTTTTTCTTGTTCTTTCTACTAGTTCCTTCCTTTTTTGGTTCTCCAGTCCGGTCGCATGTAACCTCTTCTCAGTTTGAAACAAGGTCATGTGTCAGCTGCGCAGTACTGGAACGACTCCTCTCTGGTCCAGGATTCTGCTTCTTGTCTTGACATCATCAGAAGGCGTAGTCCCCGAATAGTTTATTTTTTTAGAAGCTGAAGTTGCATGCCGAGCGCCCCGAATACCGTACCGGCACCAACTTTCGGGCCAGTCGTTTCAAAATGTCCATGGTGCAATTCGCAGTTGGCAAACACACACTTCGGGAAGAAGTGGTACAAATATTTTGATCAGAACCTAGGTCAAATAGCCCCAATGATTGGAAGACATGGCCCCGAAAAACAGATAGTGGTTCAATATTCAGTGAGTGACGGCACTTTTCGGATGCAAGGGTTCAATGTTTAGCAACATCTTGGTCATGGTGAACTCATATTTAGTGCGCCCAGTCTTTAGTGCTGGTACGGAATTCTGATGTGAATGCATGTATCTTCTGTTCTGGAACATGCTGAGTCTTATGTTTGCTTTGCAAACTGGACAACTTTGCAGTGTTCAATATGAGTTTTGGGCTCGCCCGTATGCAATGTGTTGCTATGGCTGCTTCGCCACTTTGCAAGATGCTGTATGTTGGGGGTGTCCTAGATGCCCCTCCTCCCCCACTCCTCGAAGCGCTGAGACCAATTCTCTTAGGGGTTGGCGTGATGGTTGATGTAGTTTTTGTGTTTGTTTTTGTGGGTGCTCCTTCCCTCTTTGACCCCCTCTGTCATGAGCATGACCACGTTGTGATTCTGCTGGGAAGGTGCTCGAAATGTGACTCTAGGTTACTCTAGGTTGTTACTCGCTCGAAATTTATTCTGAAACCCTGCCATTAGTTTCGATCTAACCAGGAGTTAATTGATATAATTGATGTAATTGATGCAGTAACCTCTATGGACTTCATCGCCTGCGGAGCTCTGTGCAGGATGTCAAGGAGAGCACTGCAGCCACCGATGAGCAAAGAACAGAAACTGCAGAGCATTTCTGCACTCTTCTGGGTCTACTCCCTGAGGGTGCACCAGAGCACGCTGGACTGCTGCTTATCTCAGTCGGGGCACTGACAGAGAATGGCACTGATGAAGCCGAGAGAGTTGGCGAAGCGTTCGTAGCACCTCTAGCCACTTGGGCGCAGCGCCTTGCCTCGCATCTCGACGAAAACAACGGCGAAGTAGCTGACTCCCAGTACGACCAACTGAGCCAGGGCCTTGGTGCAGCATCTGGCGCCGTCTTCAGTGTCGCAAAAGCAGCCCGCAGGGCAGCTCGGGACTATCCTTTGCCATCCTCTGCCTCTGCAACTACTCTAGCAGTTCTCGCGCGCAAGCTCAGGTTGGGAGTCGCGCTTCCTGTGCCACTCTGTGGGTGTGCTGGATGGCGAGCCACTGCTGGTGTTGCATGCCACTGAGAATTGGGGCTTCAAGGTGCGCATTTCGGGGGTTTCGGACAACGCGCAACTTGTTCACCTCCTCTCGCATGTGCTGCGCGATAGGGTTGGAGGCACCTGGCCGGAGCTCCCCCCAGAGGCTGTGCAGTGCCTGCTGGGCGAGGGGCCGCAGTGTGTGGGTGGCCACGCTACTGAAGTGTGGCACATGAGCATGTGGACTGAACCCGAACCTGTGACAGGGAAAAACTTGGACTCTGTTTTCTTGCATAAGATTTACGGAGAGGTTATACCTGCGGATATTTCGCCCTGCAAAGACGCTAGGGTATGCGTGTGATTGTGCTGTCTGCGCTCTTGTACTCCAAAGCCAACGGAGTACAGAGAGAGTTCAGCAGGATGAAAGCCAGCATGACAGTGGAGAAAGGGCTGAGTAGGGACGAGGTGGAGAATCTTCTAGCTGCGTTTAGGAGGGTCCCAAAGTCGGAGAGGGATCGTGAGGCCGACGAGTGGCGCAAGACCACCTTTGTGGGTTTATGCTGATGCTGTTGCATGGTAATTTAATCGATGGGGGGCGGCATGGAAGGCTCATGTCACATGACTCTAACATGCCTAACTCAGTCATGTGGGTACGCGCGGCCGCATATCGGTAATGATGATGAAGACAATAGAGCTTGTGCGCCGTAACCATTATCGATGTACTATCGATGCAAGTTTCACACCAACCTCACCCCCCTTTCTCCCACCCCGCCGTCGTGATGCAGGAGCTTGGCTCGCCCGCGCGGCGCTGCAGTGCTTCGTCACAGCATCTGCAGTGTAGGCTAGGCGCCCTCCCTCCCCTCCCCCCCCTCCCTGGGTGGCCTGCAGCGATCAGCTGCCTGCTCTGTGTGATGCAATGCCATGCCATGCCATGCCATGATGTGTCGTTGTGACACTCATACGACCTGCTTCTGTGACAATTACATGCATCCACGTGCTGCCCTTTTCTAGGAGCCGGCCGCAGTGCCTTCACTTAACTCATACAAATACTATTAAACTGGCGCTATGTCGAATCCCCTCGAATCTCCACGACGCGCTAGCGGGTAGTAACGCAATGTAGGTGATGTATTCTTTTTACACCTGAATACTGAAATTAAGACAGCCAAGCAACCACCCCTCTTTGAACGGCGCCCGTCATGAAAAAGGTCACAAGAGCTGCGACAAATTTTCGCCACAACGCACGAATTCGAACACATAATGCACATACTCACCAGCAACCCAGTACCTCTGTTTTTTCTGGGTCTGCTGCCTACGAGTTCTAGACGGGAACCCTCAACTAGGCCACAATTCGGTCTTCTAACATGGGTGACCATCACCATCCTCCCTCTCCCTCCCCCGCCGATGGCACCGCCACATAAACCACTCAGGCGTCTCGTCGGCCTGAAAAGACGTTTTTCCACGGCCTGAAAAGACGTTTTCCACCACATGCCTGACACGGTAATGGAAGACACTTAATGATGATTGACAGCTCGTCTAGGCACTTTACACGCCCGACCATGTAGCCCTCTCTTCGGTGCAAGCCTCGCATGCACGGCACCACTGAACTCACATGTTGCGCATCTCCCTACCCCCCCCCCCCCCCTTTGGCCCCGACACCACCCCGGGGCCGTAATCGTGTCACTGTTTTTCGCCTTACCTCATCCCCTCGCCTCGTCCATTCAGCGTCACAACCCCTCCCTTCACCAGCAGCCCCCCTCGCCCCCTCACACCACTTCACCTTCATCGCCCTCATTTCCCTCATCCCCCTCATCATTGTCATCATCTCCAGGGCACATCAGAATCGTCTCGAAGTTGCGCCGAGGCTCTGTCACAATCGCAGCAAACAACGCTTCGCCTGCCGTCAGGCCGCTGCCAGGAGCGGGCGCCTCCGCCACTTCAAAGTCCTCAGGCGCGGCCTTCAGGAAGCAACGCCCCGTTTTGCTCCACCTGGTGGCAGCCACACAACCGGGAGTGAGCTGACAGAGCTGCGCACAGGCCTCGATGCTCGCCTGGAAGAGCGTGTCTGCAGGTACCAGGGACCCTGGAATGCTAGGGCCAGGGACGTCTGTGCCTGGCAGTGCCAGCCCACAGAGGATTGGAGGCAACGAGTTCTCGCAGGGGATGACAGCGTCGAAACCGGGGCTGGCCACGACTTCGATCTCGTCCCTAGGGACTCTCTTCAGGAAGCAGCGCTTGGAGCTGATCCGAAACGTGACTGAGGTGCAGCCAGCTGTGCGGGTGCATAGAATGAAGCAGTCGATCACGGACTCCTGGAACAGCGAGCCTTCCACCTGGAAGCCTGGAATGCTTTCCCCTACGATGTCGAAGCCAAACAGCTCATCTCCACAGATTCCTGCGCAGAGCACAGCGCTGTGAACAAAAAAAGCTAATGAAAAGTTAGTCTGCAAGTGCTTGTACTTTGACCATGAGCCATTCTATGGAGTTATGCCTGTAACTTTACACACTTTGACCATGTGCAAGTACAGCCGCAGGGGGGCGTTGCGCTACGAGATCCCCAGGAGCGCGGGGGGGGGGGGGGGGGGTGAGGGGGGTTGTTACAGCGCAGACGCTTCAGATATAGTCCCAAAGACTCAAGTATGGTGTGTCTAACCTGGCGGCACTGATGATCGATGGTGAGGACCTTTTGTTGCAGGGAAGCATGGAAGGGGCCAGTGATCACCAGTGTCGCTTCATTTGTCAGGTGATACACCCAAAAATATTCCCTAATAATTAGGACTGTTCTATCAAACTAAATGACACTGGTGATCAGTGGAAGGGAACGGCATGCTGCATGATGGCAGTGGTGCACCAGTGGCAGTGTGCAGAGCTGTAGCAGGGCAGTTTGATTTGATGTATTGAGTTGGTTCACATGCCCTCAAGAGGGCCCCTGGAGAAGGGTGCGCCTGACTTCTAGGTTTTCTGTTGTCTATAGATACACTTGCCAAGCGGGAAAGGAAGTGAGTTAGGCGTGAATGCAAAATTTTTTGCCGAAATCAACTGGCTCTCTCCATGTAAGGATGTATACCAGTGGCAAAACTTGTCAATGGTTTTCCGCAGGCCTGCTGTGGCCAGGATCATAAATGCTGTCTGAATTTGGTAGAAGGAATGAGTGCTGGAAAGGACACTCTGTCGGACTTCCGTAGTGCAAATTTCAAGTGTAAACTTGTGACGATCACGTGCATGGTGAAGCTTTTCATCGTGTGAAGCTTTTCAAGAGTCGCCGCTCTGTTACTTCCGAACAGCAGCAGGCACCGATTACAACACAGACCTCTCAAATAACAGTGTCAAGTGGCGACTTCCAAGGCTGATTCGCGAAGGGCAGAGAAAATGATTGAACAATTGGCTCCCATGAATTCATTCATGGCCATCACTGAGACTCCGCTCGCAAGGTTAACGTGCAACAACCAAGATGGTACAAGAGGAGCAATGCGAGAGACAGTTGCGAGATCGCTGTAAGCGTCAGAACGACCAATTGCAAGTTCGCTGAAGAGGTATTTATAAATAATCATGCGCTGCACAGTGGACAGCAGTGCTTCTCCAGGGATCCACAAACACCAACATATACGATGTCATCGAGTGATTCAAGGATGCACGAGGACGACACCGGAAGGAGGCGAGGCGTATGGAGTCTGGTCAGTGTTTAAATCAGAAGCACCACACCCGCTACACCATATTTCTCATGATTGCTGACGACAGCTCACGTGTACAACTCATCAAGTTCGATTCAATGCGATGCAGCAGCAGTGGGACAACGGGGCGCAACGCAAATAGATCGGCTCGTGGATCCTGTAGTCGATCAACGACGACTATCGGCTTGATCAGCCATTTCTCCTGATGTGTGCGCTTAACCAGTCACATATGGCACCACTATCGGGACTATGAGGTATTAGGCGGCACGCATGTTGCAGTTGGTGTGATGCGTAGCTGTAGCACACCTGCAGCCGCTTGCCCGACAACACATATCAGAGCCACTGCTCGAAGAACGTTCTGCATCAACATTTCGAGGACAATAATCTGCTTGTCTACTTGCTTAACGGTTTTACATGCGGACTTGAGCAGAGTGTTGCGGGGATGTCACGCACGGAAACCAACCAACGCGTATAATCTAAGTACCGCACACGTGCTATTTTCAACGTCAGTGTTCGAAATCGTGTTTGTAGGTGGCCAGCAACGCGTTGCAACGCCCTTCTCTTGAGAACCGACATATCGCCCAGATTGAAGATGAATCTGAGAGAGTTTGGATTCTGTGGGGCTGCGTCACAGACCCTGCAGCTCCCTCTCGGTGCACTCTCATGCGACGAATTCTGCGCATCATCGAACAGAATTCAGCAGCAATTGTGTTGAAGGCATGGTTGTCACCATCGGGAATACCCCGACAGGCGCTGCCGGGACAGGCGTACGCGCTGAATGTCCGGCAGCTACCGCGGCAGGGGATGTATCTCCATGAAGGCTTGCACGTGATCATAAGTGCCAAGCCGTGAGCATACTGAGACTTGCATCGACTTGGTGGATTAGGGCCCAGCTCAGCGATTTAAAAGGGAATAACATGGACAAGGGCATCGGAAAGCTAAGCGCAACTTCAGCAACACTCATTTTTTAAAGCATCAACCCAAGCAATAAAGCCTCAGGACCAAGTTCCCAGGCATCAAAACAGGAAACCTAGTGAGCCCAACTGCAGCCTACACAATCTCAGCAACAGGACCGGGGCCATAGCAAGGGCTGTACACGCCCAGCTCCCCCACCTGAAATGGCGAATGCTTGAACCCCCCTCCTCACCCCCCCGGCGAAGAGGAGCGGCTTCGCCAGCGCTGGGTAGCACTGCAGCGCAGCCTTGTCCGCGCTACTTCGTGCAGGGCAGCCGGCCGGGCCGGGCCCACAGGGCAAGGGAGCGGGCTTTCGGGCGAGCGCAGCAAGACCGGCATAAGAGCAGGCCATCTCTGGTACCACGGCCGACGCTGCAGCTACTTGTGGCGCCCCGGCATCCTGATCTAACCCACCCCCCCCCCCCCTCCCCACTCCTAATCTGCCGACTCTGTGCAGCGGCCCCACCCCCTGCCCCATTCCCTGCTTTATCTTCTGAACTTGCTTCTTCCTGGCTGCTGCCTCCGGGGCATGCGACTCCGCCACTGGCCGAAAAGTGTACATTATCATCCCTAATGTAAATTGCAGTGCCCCTGGTCAAGCGTGCTCATCATCAGCGGTTCCAGTCAGTGTGCAGCATGCATGCATGCATGCTCGAGATTTATTAAGTTCTCACACACAGCATTTGTTCTATCCGAAGGCCGAAAAAAAAGTCCCCGCAACAGGCCCTTCGACCCCAGCTCTCGCAGCAGCAGGCAGAGCGTGAAGACGCCGTGAGTACAGTTATCTTCAGAGTCTTATCACAAACTAGTTCTTACACTATCTGACCTGTGCCGAAGCAGCGCAAAGCAACCGCTCCGTTGCAAAGCAACTGCTCTGCTGCAAATCAACTGCTCTGCTGCAAATCAACTGCTCTGCACCTAAACTACCTCACCACTACCTCAACCTCAGCTTCGGCCACGCCGCTGGCCGCCTGACCCTGAAGGCCCACTGACCCTCACATTTCTCAGGGCGGCCTTCTCAAGCAACCGCCGCTTGCTCAGCTTGCCCTGTGCAAACCTCAGCATGTCATGCTGCAGTGCGTTCTCTGCCACTGCCTCTGCTCGCTCATCAACGCCACCGCCACCGTTCCGCCCAGCCCCAGCACCAGCACCAGAGCTCCCACTGTCACAGTCATCCTCTGCAGCAGTAAGATGTGCCTGCGTATCCATCTTTTCACTCACGTTGTCCAATGCTGCATTTGCCTTTGTCGTGGAGCCTGCGGCATGCATGTGGCTATGATCACGAACCCCTGTAGCCACCCCTGATTCTGGATCCTTGATATTTCGGTGTCGATACAACTCTGCCGCGGTGCCACCTGTAGCCACTTTCCCCAGCCCTGCAGCGTCTTCACCACTGCGGTGTACTCCACAAGGTATGCCCTGTGATCGCGATTCAGGGAAAGAGATCTCACGGATACTTGGTGTTGTGGCTCCTGTAGCCACCCCCCAAGTCACGCCCCCATCGGCAGCAGCAGTGGCCCCCATAGCCACCCCCCAAGTGCCCCCCCCACCTGCAGAATCAGCAGCCAGACCCCACACACGGTGGGAACGCCGCACAAGATTCCGCGAGATAGTCTGGATCCCTTCCGCATTGTCCTTGCCTCCAGATCCTCTCTGTTCACACCGTGAGTTCACACTGCGAACTTCAGGGACCCGGAGGCCGTGCCTTTGCCCCGGTGAGCCACCCGAAACCCACACATCCGAACCATTACATGACGAAGGTTCTGACTTCGAAGAATCTGATCGTGACGAGTATAATGTGAGGCCGTCACAATGACCCGGCTGTTGTTGGCGCACGTTTTGATCCACCGTTGCATCTTCCAGCAGCCGCCGGAGATACTGTACCCGATCTCGGGACCCCTCTGGCCACTCATAGAACGACACGGACACATGCTTTGCGCCCATAGCGCTCAGCAGCCGCCGCTTCAGACGCGTGGCCCCAAGCACATGCATGTGGTCGTTCGCTGCGAAATGCATTGGGCCGTCGACTTCCACTGCGATGCCGAGATTAGGTAACCAGATGTCCACGGAGAGGCCCCCGACGACCGCCTCGCTGACCGTGCTGTGCCCGATGCGGCGCAGCATGCATTGGACGGAGGCCTGAAAGTGGGAGAGGTGGCCGTGCTTGCCCATCGGCTTCCACAGCCAATTGTGAGCCACTTTGGTTCTGCAAACAAGCCCCCTTATGGCATGTACAACTACAAAGAGGTTATATAAATTGTATATAGTCTTGGCAAGATTTACAGCACACGCAGCATAACTTGCAAAGAAAATCGGAAGCTTTTCTTTGCACACTAAGAGCCTGAGTCGCGCGAAGCGCGCGAAGCCTTGCTGCATATAGTATATAGGAACCTCTTTGCAATGAACCTCTGTTAAAATGGGCCAGCACAGTAAGCCGGTGTGCTGCAGAAGAAACTGGTGCAGAAGAGACTGTTTCGTGTTGATTTCGGCTATTTTGGTTCATGCCTACTCACTACCTTTCCAGTTTGTAACGGTGCAGAAGAGACTCTGGTAGAGGAGCCGTGAGGGAGGTATGTGTTGCACATTGCCAGTCTACCTTAACCACTGGACACCTGAGCTCAGAACATCTGAGCTCAGATGTCCAGTGGTTAAAGTAGACTGGCTATGTTCAACAGTGTGGCAGGAGAGGTGGGGCTTTCGTGATGGTGCTGTTGTGCCATTCGAGGGAAGTGGTGGATGTTTTGTGTTAGTTGCTTTTTGCTATTTGGGTTCACGCCCATTTACTACCTTTCCGGTTTGTAAGAGTTGTGGCAGGAGAGGTGGGGCTTACCGTGCGCTGCCAAGCCAGTACAGCCCCGAGAGGAGGTCGGCGGGCTGCCCATCCTCCAGCCACGCCCGCTCGCCATACCACGCCACCTCTAGCCGCATTGCGAGATCCACCTGTGCCAGCTGCGCTAGCTCCACCGTCTTGAGCTTTTCTCCATGAGAGAGCGCCTCCTGCAGTAGCTGTTGATGGAGTTGCGCGGTGCTCATGCATGTTTCAGAATGTACTTTGCTGTATGTTTGCATGCATTTGAACGTTGACAATGTGTCTAATGTTGCAGGCATGGCTGCTGTGTAACACTTCATGATGCAGAATTTGAACACTTCATGATGCAAAATATAACGCCTTAGACTAACACTGTGCAGAGTCAAATCGATTCCAACCGTTGCAACTGCGAGATGTTTCGGAAATGTGTGACACATTGCGCAGCCAGATGTTCCGCAGCGTTGCGTGTTGTCAGAATTTCTCGGCAATAGCAAGAACGCGCAAATAACAGCCGATAAAGCGGCATGACGACGACAAAACATTGTGATTTGGGATAATTGAAGGGCGGACCGTCAACAGCGGCGCCATCAGCTGCTTGTCGTGGTGGCAGCCCAGCACCACCGCCGACCAGCACGTCAGCGTGAGCGCCTGCAGCCCCCCTGGCCACCCCCCCTCTCCTCCTATCGGCTGCTGCGCGCCCACCCCCCGATGCCCCTGCCTGAACCCCCCCTCGGAACCGTCCCCCCCTCCTGCTTGCCCCCCTCCGTTCCGCAACAGCAAGCGGCGCAGATGCTGCATGGTGCGTATGCATAGCGCCTTGGCTTCCGCATCTTTTGCGCCGATGGTCGCACATGCATGCAATGCCTGCGTTAGGGACCTCGTAAACGCTAACTCTGCCTTGCTCGCCACCCCTCGGTCCTGATCAGATGCCCGCGCGCTATCGCATGACCTCGATTCGGTGGCTGTCATGTCCTCCAATGATTCTGTGGCTACAGATGTACTTGGCGCAGTGTCGGGTGTGCGATTGTCCCTTGGGCCAGAGCAAGGGTCATGCATGGACGCCATGCGTGCAGCGAGAGCTGATATTGTGGCTGGGGGGTGGTACGACAGCCGCCCAAGAGCCCACATGCATGACGCGGTACCGCGTGCGCTCATGTTTTGAACATTTTGGTCAATGAGGCGGCATGCATGCTGCAGGAAAGGTTCGTGGAAGATGGAGAGGGTCACGCATGCCCACAGCATCCCTCCTATGGCCCGCTCACTCTGCACATGCATGTGAATAGTGCTGTCACGGATATCTACTTTTTTCGGGGCAGTAACATTTTTTTAGGGCCTCTGTTCTCGAGTAATTTTGTACCACATATTCCGTAAGAGAGATTCTACCAATTGCGAATGAAAAGACCAAAAAACTTCAACAACTGGCCCAATCTTTAGGGTTGTGAACGGGAGAGAGAACCGAATTCTCGGATATGAACGAAAAGACAAGACATCGCCACAAATCGGTGGAAATTACAGGCATTCAGAAATATCACCACTCCATACCCAGGAAAGGCGTCAAGTTACGCTTACATGGAGGAACTGTCAAGCACAGAGCACGTGTGCTGGGCTTCAACACATCAAGGGGCCAGCAGATGTGCACCTTGCTGTTCACCCCATTCTTGGCGATGCTATCCAGAGCAGCAGTGACAGCCTCGATGACTGGAACCTCCGTCCAGCACTTGCTGAAAGCCTCCTTCGATGCTTCTGTAGCTGACAGATGCACTGCAGGTTCTGATGTGCCATCACCCACAGGCCGGCCCCTCCAATCATGATTTCTCTGACCACTGTTCTGCTTGCGTCTAGCTTGAGCAGCTGTTGCCAGCGCCCAGAGCAGAAGCGAGCAGTCTTGCATGTTATACGTTGGTGCAGAATACGTGTCACGGGTTTGAGCGTCTGCTGTTGCACTCGAGCCCATGGAGGTGAACCTGCCCTCTGCTGCATCTGAAGCACCCCACTCATGATGGTGATCGCCAGACACAATAAATGCTCCCTGAGATGATTCTAGTAGTTCTTGCGCTGCGATGGAGAACAGCTCGCTTGCAGGTGCACTCATCGTCCTGTCTGCTTTTGCAAGTGCCCAGAGCAACAAGGAAAGAGACTTCATGAAGCTGCGATCCCTCACTAATGTGTGCTGCTGGCCGTAGTTCGAAGCAGCTCTGGCTGCTTGTCTGAACGTGACCTTACTGGTGTAGCCTAGAGCAGATATGCTCTGAATGAACAGCGAGATGGAGTGCATGTCCCAGCCGTTGAACTCATCCTTGAGCACACGGCTCACTGCACGAGAAAAGAAACGCTTTCTTACTTTTCTACACTTCGTCTTGGCGCATGCGTGCAGTATGAGCGCCTGGAGCTTGGGAGCAGGTTCAGGTATCCTGTCCAGTGCTGCCAGGAGGCTGTTGCCGAGGTCAAGTGGATAGTGAGAAGCGTGCCCACGCGCCATAGTTACTGCAACAGACGCAAGCTCGGCTTCAGATGCATCTGTGAGCGTAAGTTGGAATCTGCGATGTAGGTCCTGTATGGTTTTGTGACTCTGCAGGCGGTCACACAGCTCACGTTGCTGTTGCGGATGCAGTGGTCCAATCACCTGCAGCATATCTAGCATCACAGCCTTCTGCATTCGATGCAAGGGTTAAACATCCCAGAATTTTTCCTTACGCCTGTACCCAAGCTCTATCTGATACCTTCATGAGTGCAGCAGGGAATTGATAACCAGAAGCTGCAGCAAGAGCAAAGCGCACCTTTGACAGCTGCATATAGACCGTTAGCGCCTCCTGAAAGGTGAGAGTGTGCACGACTGCATGGATTTGCTGCAGAACCATATCCGGCACCGCCCCGCTGTTCGCACACATTCTGGCGATGTCATCGACATTCCAGCCGTATGCTATGCTGCCAACTTCACAAGAAATATCAGCCATTGGCTCGGACGCCGCAGCAGACATTTCTAAGGAAGCCGTAAGAGCAGATGCTTGCGCTGTGCATCTGGATGAGCGACATTGAGACCGCACACTATCACCCAGCAGTGCAACATCAGCAATGTCGTAGTGTAACGGAGCTCTATTGTGTGCAGCGACTGCCGGTATTGCACCCGTTCGTGTGTGCTTGCACCACTTTGAGTTCATTCTGATCCTAGCGGCCGTCCACCATAGCCTACACTACCAAACAGTGCGATCAAGCGACTCGTATCTCCAACATGCAGAAGAATTGCAAACACATGACGTTGCCAGTTGGAAACCAGCAGCAGCCCGGCTAAGCTTGACGGTGATGTGGCAGGCAACAACTAGTGCATACTTCGGCTACATGGCCTGGCACGCACTGCAAACTTTTCTCGAGGCATGTAAGTATCATTATAATGCAGGGGAGACCCTTGGATAGTATCTCTGAGATACTGCGGTGAGAAGACGCAATCTGGCTGCATCGAGTTGTGGCGAAGGGACCAAACTGCTGGCACGGATCGATAGAGCCTCTTGAGGCCTCTACAATACAAGCGTGGGAAGTGACAAAACATCAAATTCGAATCACACTCAGGTCACGTCCCAACACTGGCAACTGAGTTGCTGTATACGGAGTAGGGGCAAGGAACTGTTCTCACCCTGGGGCATCGCCTGCCTGTGTTTTGGGAATCTACACAATAGTTCGGAACAACGTACAAGTGTTCTTGTCCTGTTGCTGCTGATTCGAGCGCGTCAGGCTTTCGTATTCAGGTGTCGTTGATAATCCGACACTCGTACAAGAATTCTCGAGCAGCGAAAGCGCCTGAACACTACGATCCAGCAACATGAACATCTTACAGGGCGTAGGAAACGGTCTTCGGAACATAAATCCCTTGCGTCTGCTGCCATTCGGGCCCGGGGGAAATCAGAAAGGTGTGACTATGTCGGTGCCTACGAATGCGTTCATGTTTCTGAATTCCCGCATTCGCGTCTTCACCGCTCACGGAAGGTTGGCTGATGTTCAACGTTTTGCCGTGCTGACGCGTGCTATGGCCTGTACGTCCACTAAACATTGCGCGAGTGACTGGATGAGTTGTGCCACGGACTCAAGTTCTTCTTGCTCAAGCAGCAGCCTGAATTGTGAGATGTGATATCAATTATAATCATGGCGCATGCTGTACTCCTGAGTGATGTTGGGTCAGTCGCTCACAAGCTACTGCGCTATTTCTTCCTGGCATCCTGAAAGAGCCTGAACGTGACGCAAGAGCTTATGCGCTATCCACAGTCTTCAACACGCACATGAAGATATGTTTTCAACGATTACATCGTCTGTTTTCGCATAGTGGTGTCCCCGTCGCTGAATGCCGCCCGATGTGACGTCAGGCCGACCTCGAGTTCTGCGCAGTGCACTGTTCTCAGCAAGCCTTGTGGCATGCTACAGTTACAGTTTACATGATAGTTTCTCACAGGCCGTATGTTTTCTGTGTGGAAGTGTGGAGCGTAAGTGCATCGTCGCGCGTGCTGCGGGGGCTGTCGAGTTGATCCATGTATGGCCATGACGGTCACTGCGTGATACCTCGACATCGCCCGCGACACAACAGCTGGATAGTAGTATGGTTGAATTCATGCCAGATTATCGCCGTCCTTTGGTCCCGTACGCCCTTCAACATTGGTTTCCAGGTGGCGCACGTCATGTATATAGCAGTATATCACAGTGACAGCAGGTGACAAATGAGAAACCTTGCGCGTCCTCTTGAATTCGACATAGGTGTTTATTTCTGATGACCTGTGGAGCTCGTTCTGTGCCTTAGCCACTGCACAGGCTCCCTGTTTTGACTGTTGCAGCTCCCCCATGGGGCCCAGTCCTTACTATTTTGTGCCTTGCAGCCCCCCCTCCGTCGCAGTATGCACTGTTTTTCAATTCATCGTCCGCAAGGCCGTTAAGAACTTGCCTGCAGAGAAAGTGCGGGGTACTAAAATGCAACACCCTGCACAACATATTCCCCAACACAACATATTCCAAACGCTTAAAGGTTGGCTGTGCATGCAGAGTCCAAGTCTGGAGCCCAACAGAAGACGGAGTCTGCGCTGGCAACCCTGCGGCAGAGTGAGCAAGACTTCCAGGCTCGCCTTGACGACATCAGCCGCAGATGTGATGACGCCACTGCTGAGGTAGGGCTCCTCGTGCCCTCGTGCCTCTGCAGCTCTGCAGCGCTGCATTCCTGCTGCGTAGTTGTTTGTTGCTTCTTTGCAGGGCCTGCCGGGCCCCCTCGCAGGGCCTGCCGCACTCATGGAGGCATGCATTGAAGACAGCGTTGTGTTCATCATGAAGGGTTTGTATGATTGCGTGTAAGCAATCTGGTCTTGTTCAATCCAGCTTTCTTTGGTCTTGTTCAATTCAGCTACGATTCTGCTTCACAGATCTAGAAAAGTGTACTGCGGCCCGTGCGAGAGAGAGACAGAAACGCAGTTCATCAGTATTTGCTGCAAAGTATGTATACAGCCACTGACTGTGTCACTTGTCGCCGCCTGGCTGACGGGTGCCGTGTTGTCTGGATCCGTTCACAGTGAGAACGAACCTAAGCTTGCGGATACGCCATTCTGTTGTCTGTGTTGTGTGGTGGAGGGTTTGCCAGGCCACGGTCTGCAGGCAGGGCAGCGTCTGGTCTTGGATTCCTTCAGATCTTCATGTGGTTGTCCCACTTGCTGCTGTTAACAGTTTTCGTGCTTTCCAGCCTCTGATCCATGTCTCCAGTGCTATAGATGTGTTACATTAAATATAGCTTCAGAGCCTGACAGCGTGCAGCGCACGGCCAGAGATTGTACCTGCATCGTGGTGCACATCGTACACTGCCAAACCCTTCCAAGTTTTCACGCGATTCAGCTCGGTGCAGAATTCGCGTTTTGTACCTTGCAGCGATGCGACACGTTTGCAACACCGCAAAGCTGCTGCACGCATCGAGGGAACTGCAAGAGCACCCTGCACATGCAGTGATGAGTCACGCTCAGTCAGACCTCTGACATCTCTTGGGGGTGTGCAGGTGAAGCAGCTCATCAGCAAGGGTGACAAGCCCAAGGCGATGGTTGTGCTCAAGCGCAAGAAGATGTTGCAGAAGCAAGCCCAAGCAGTGCAGAACGTGCGGCCACGCTCCCCAGCTGCAGCTCACCTGCGTTTGTTGTCGTTCCTCGCCATAAGGGCAAAGCCACATCGCACGCGGTACAGTGTAAATTTACACGTGCATTTACACTGAAACTCCAGTCCGTATTTACAAACCTGAAAGGTAGTAAATAGGCATGAACCCAAATAGCCAAAATCAACTAACACAAAACATCCACCA
>JAUMHD010003236.1:0-15371 GCA_032359135.1 Ulvella scutata
TTACTCTTTCATAATTCCATTGGTTCCAGTTCCTTGGTAATGCGTATCTGTGGACAGTATATCAGTTGGTCCCTAGCCTACGGCCGCGTAATTGGGTTACGTTGTACCCACCGCAGTCTTGCTGAGAGTTATGCGGTGTTTTTTTCTGACGATGATGGCTTGAAAATTGAGTGGATTGGTGTATACAGTGTGTTCGAATCGTGTGGCTCTGGCGGTTCATGCCTGCCCAGTTCCTGTACGGTTTGTAAACACCGTTCCAATGTATAGAGTGGAGGCCACAGCTACGTGATATCGAGCTGTATTTTCAGTACTTGGATTAGACTACAGATGCTGAACATCACCCGGTCTTCTCTAGAAGACAGGACTCCTGAAACCAGAACAATTTCAGTGTTCCCCACCGGCAATAGTAGTGTCTGCCAAGTACGGGGTTCTGTTCGATGCTGATTCAGCTAATCCCAGTTCCGCTGTTCTTCTTAACATGGAGACCGAATCTGTTGTGATGCAGTATTTCATGCAGGGCCCAGCATGGATACGCATTGGATTACGAACCTTGGGGGGGCAGGTGCCATCAGCCCCGCAAGAACCCACGGGCCAACCATGATGAATGGCAACGCTGTGATGTACGCAGAGGGAACAATCCTGACAGTGGGCGGCAGTGAATCTTTCTCGTTGGTATGCTGCGATGTTTACTCTGTTTTATTGCGAAGAATGTTGTACTCCACATTTTTTTAGACGTCTATGTATGTTTTTACGCATGCTTGTGTGTTCACAGCAAGTGTTTTGAACCCAGAGATGTAGTGAATAGGCATATAGCCGCGCATCCAAGTGCAACATACACATCATCTTGACAAGTTATCATTGCTTCAAGTAGTTTCTGTATGGGCAAAAGTCCAGCACAGCATTCCCGTCACAGCTGAGGGGTGTTGCTTTCCCAGAGTTTTCCTTATCAGCAACCTGTTCTTCACTGCAAATGCCATTATATGCATTCCCTGCGTTCCCGACCCAGAAGATCTTCACTTTTCACATGCAATCCCACCCTTGCCTCCCAAGAACTAATGCATTTAATGCATTTTTCGCCTTAACTACTCATTTCCAATCCCCTGCTTCTGCGTTCTCAATCCTTTTCTGATGTGTAACAGGTTTTCACCGATACAAATCATCTGTATCGCCAACATATATTCGAAAGACACCATCTAATCTAGAATAGCTACTAGGCAACTGCTCTGAAGGCCATGCAGTCATCCACAGCCCCTAAAAATTGCCATGCTATGCAGCACCAAGTGGGAGCTTCACAGTGACAGGCGCAGAGGTGCTCTCCAGGGTGTCCATGACCCGCGTGGGGGCATCCACTCACAGCGTCAATACCGACCAGCGCCGCCTCGAGCTCCGCGGCGCCTCCACCTCCCCCTGCGCCAGCGCCACCGTTCCCGTCACCGTCCCAGGTGTCGGCATCGCCATCCCAGGGCCGTGGATGGTTTTCGGCATCAACGCTGCTGGTGTGGTCAGTGTGGCTGAGATTCTCAATGTCACATAGAATGACCACACCCAGTGTACATTCATTAATTTGTTCATAAATGCATTCATAATTGTTGAGAACTGCTTTGTGGTTTTGAGATCGGCTGTCGTGACCTGCTACAAGCATTGATCCCATACGGTTCTCGGTTGTAGTGGAACATAACCGGCATGCCACATCGGTTCTTGCTACGATATAATTCAGCATGCATAATCAAGCCATTTTGGTACACAGAATAGACACACACTATACCCAAACAACAACCTTCGACCTTCGGCTACTGCTTGCCACCTGTACACACCCTCCCGAGTCTGCGTGCACTCCCCCCCCCCCCCTCCCTTTCACGTCGCGAACGAGGTCAACATTCCTGGTAAGAAAACGTGTGTCGGATTTCCAACACGCGCGCATGTGCACCAGAGACTACCGTTTGCACACTGTCGTCAAGAAATGCAAGGTTTGACTCGGTCACTGATTCAGATTCAGTGGGCGGAGCGGCGCCGACAGAGGTAGCACGCTCTTCTCATCGTAATGCACAAATCTGTGGATGTAGCCGAGGCTACACAGCGTACGCCAAGCGGTTGGGGTTACAAAAGGAATTTGTGCGTCCGCTGCATGTAGTTCATGCAGGTCCACGGCAGCAACGAGGGCCAGTCATGAACCACGACCTGCATTTGGAAGCCACGTTGGACATCACAGGAGTCACTCAGTGCACATCGGTCCCATTCGACTGAGTATAGCACGTGAGTATACAGATACTGGCTCCTATATATGGTTACTGGCCTTTCATTCCCCTCTTACGGGCAGTAATATCTCCCTGCCAGTATTACTCGCGCGCCCTCTCTATTTTGAACGGCCACTTAATGCCACAGTAAGCGACAGATACGCATCCTTGGGGCAGTCCCTTAGCGCTTTGTCTACTTCTTCTTCATAGGCACCTCGTAACCAAGAATGCAATGCGTCCGCCTCTTCCACCCTCCCACATCACATTTCTCTGCGTAGTTGCCACCAACGTGAAAGCTTGGGAATGGAAATGAGACTCGTTCGACCGTATTGTCGTCACAGATGTATCTTAAGGACATCATGCTGACAAAAAGAAAACGTGGGAGGAGACCACTGCTGTGGCTTCGGGGTTCCAGTAGCGATCATACTCTGAGCGCAACAACGGCACGATATCAGTCACACTGCCAGTGTGGATAGTTGTTTTGTTCACTACGCCTGGTTGCTTCATGTATGCACGCCTTATGACCAAACACGGAGGTTTTCGAAGTCCGACATAGTCGCCGCTTCGACTCTACCTCGTTATCTCCGAATACTCAAGGTGTTCGGACTTATCACAACCAGTGATCGCGCTACACTACGCACATGCGTATGCACAAGCTGTGACAACTGTTTGAAGTCTGATACTTTGATCGCATCTTTCAATTTCACGTAGGCCAAGTGAAAGATTACAAAGTTCCTGTGCCCTACCGATCGTCGCAGTACGTGTCGAACTGGCAGACTGCGATAGAAGTGCTCGTTGTGGTCCCGCGCTAACTCATGGCAGGTAAAACTGGCTTCGATGTCATCGTCGCATCTGTAAGGGATACGCACGTATTGATATCAATGCCAGGCGGAACCAGACAGGACATACTCCAGAAGGAAGTAGCCAGGAGCAGTGTTCTTCGAGATGCCCTCGCAGATTCAGTACAAGGAGAAGATACTACGTTGACGGTTCCATCAGGATGCATGTCCACCTGGACGCAGTACCTTGGGGCGGAAGGACACATTGCTGAGCTGCACTGTCCTGCACGGCTTATGGAGTACCTGTTGGTGCGTTCAATATGGCTATTTTGTGAACCTATCCTCAGGCGCAGTATGAAACTGTATGTGCCTGAAACGTGCCGTTGTAGATTATGTGCAACACGACCTGCAGAAATAGGTAGCCTATCTACCTGAGGGATCTACACGTGGAAGACGATGGTCCTCGGTACATGCCTGCACATGCGTGCACTCGGGCATCATCCTGTTCTATATGCACTGTGCGCGTTACCAATAGGTGTACCTGTTAACGGCGCAGCAACGAAACATGTGGACTAGTAGATACAAACGCACTGCCTGATACTACGGAAGTAGCTGTTCTGACACACTTTCCCGCGTACTACGATCGAACAGACACACACGATGCGTATGGGTGCGTTTTACAGTTTTCCTCAGAAGTTTGGCCAGGGTGAACTAATGTTGCTTTCGTGGCAAGTGCACGTTGTACATTGTGTTGTTCAAGTACCTAACATGAGCCGCCGACGGTAGGAAATGTCCACAACACAAGTACCGAAAGCAACTGTAACAACATAACCTCAAGTTGACTCGAATATTACACCTGAACCATCACGAATGTCTTCTCCAGTGTTCGTAGTCAAAATGCGACAGGAAAGACGAAGTACACTGCACGACCACGAGACAGGGATCAACTAATATTCATTCCTCAGATACGCAGCAACACCTGTAGGTCATTTCGCGGAAGCGATAATCTGCAAGTCAGATTCGTTAGAAGTGCCTGACTTGTCATATGAAGATACCACCCAAAGCACCATAGTGGCACGAATCACACCAACCTTCTACAGTTCCCGCTCTCAGCAAAACAAACATCGATTCGAGACTCGTTCGCCCAGGTAGATGGGTATATAGTGTTGACAATGCTGACATCAAAACAACCACTGCGTGTGATATACAATGCGACAAACTCAACACGTTTACCACTCACAGCACCCGGATATAGAAATAAGCAAGAACGGTGGTGTTTAATGATAGCGTAGTCAGTACTCTTCAAGTACAAACATCCAGGTGAACTCAGTACAGAACTGTCCGATAATGCACATCTCCAGCTGTTTTAATATCGATGCCTATGATACATATGGCCGCAGACCTAAATTGTGTATGCAGGCAGTCGACTTCCTGGGCGACCAAAAAGGTTTGCAGAAACTCTGCAAACAAGCGGGAAAGTTGATGTTCTCTTACCCAGAAGGTGGACATCGTAAATATGACCAGAACTGCAGGCGGGATGTTGTGGCAACACAAGCAACGTTGCCGGAAGGTTGGAGACAGACAGGTGGGATGCAGGCTGGATGTCGTTGAGGTGTCGTTAGTGCCTGTAGACACAGCCGGGCAGTCGCTCGTGCTACCACCTTTCGTCAGCAAACCCTCAGCAGCTCCCCCACAGGCCCGCACGCATGGTGGGTACGTTAACAGTACCCATGAGAAACTGAGGGTGTGAAGCACAAAGGGGGGTAGGAAGGGGGTCCAGAGGGGGGGGTCAGCAAGTGCACCTGAAGGGGCCTTTGCGCCGTTCTCTGCACAATACGAGTCTAGTGATCACTGGCTGTGTGCAGAGCTGTATTTAAGTGTACGGGTGTGATGAAGCATCATGCATCATGGTCATCATCATCTGCAACGTCCAAGTAATACAGTTGCTGGATGCGCTGCTGAACGCGGCCGAAGCGATCCAGTGTGCTGCTGACTTGCTGCAGAAAGAGATCGTCCTCCTCGTTGACATCTCCCCCTTGCGCAATGGCTATACACTCTATGTGATGCCTCTGCAGTGCCATTCGAGACGATTGGAAACCGCAACAACTGAACATATCTGGGCGTCATATCTGGGCGTCAACTGTACCGAGATATGTTCATATCCTCACGCCATGTGTGTGCGCTCGATAGGCCATTCCATGCCCGGGAAACAACGTATGCATGCACTATGTACACTGGTAGTGTGTTGGAATTGGACGTTTCTGTAGTCACACAAGAAGTTACAACGTGAAGGAGCCATTTGTGGGACATAATGAACTCTACTTCCACAGTCCTGAAGTAAAGGTCGACATTCGCCTGCTGAAGGTGCACAATGTTCGAATAACGTTCGACGGCCAATCCGATGTGCGCAGCCACACACTCGCGCTCACTGCATCGTAAGTGTCTGATGGCCAATCAAGTACACGTACCGCAAAGAGTGTGCTCGGTGGTAGGACATGTGACAGGCGAAATGTAGAATTAATGTTGGACAGCCAATTTCACGTTCGGAATATTTTTCGAATCGGCAACCCGTAATCCGTTGCAGCCATCACTTGAGGGTGTGTATCTTGCAGGTCATAGAGCAGGTTCCCACAAATCTGCTTGTGTCCATTTTGAGGGCCTCCTCCATCCCACTTTATAAGCAACTCTGCTTACTTCCTGACTGTGCTCATCTTGCGGCTCTAGAGGCTGCCTACCCCAGCATCGCTGCGGAGGGCTCCCTTGAAATCCGGGATTCGGATGCGACTCGTATCTGGCCTGTGCTGCCCAGAATCTCAAGTCAGCTGCGGCAGCTGCACGTCGATGGAATGTCTTTGTCCCTTGAAGGTTCCGTGCTGCTGGGTGTCAATCTGGCAGGCTTGACAATGCTGCAGCAGCTTACTCTTTGCAGAAATCGAATATGTGATGCGTGTGCCTCGGCATTGGGACCTCATCTTGCCTGCTTGTCAGAGCTGAAGCGATTTGACATTTCTGTCAACGCAGTAGGTGCTGAGGGTGTCCAATCGTTGGGCCCTCACCTGGCCAGACTATCACAGCTGCAGCATCTCAATATTTCCTACAATCCCATAGGACAAGCGGGAGCCAACTCATTGGGGAGTCACTTCCCGAACATATCAAAACTTCAGCTGCTCAAGGTTTCATTCAATCGTATCGGTATGGAGGGGGCTGCTGCATTGGGCCCCAAACTTGTACTTCTACCTGACCTGACACATCTGGACCTGCGCTGGAATAATATAGGTGACGATGGGATTGTTTTCTTGGGGCCACATCTTGCCCAGCTCTCACGATTACGACATCTTCATCTTGGCGACAATCAGATCGGTGTCCTGGGTGCAAGAGCATTGGGGCCCCCACTCAACAGCATGACACAGATGCAGCAGCTCGATCTTGGCGTGAATGAGATAGGCGTTGATGGGATTCTAGCTTTAGGGTCATCTTTCGCCAGTCTGTCACAATTATCGTATCTGAATGTCTCCAGCAATCATATCGGCGTTGAGGGCATCAGCGCCTTGGGCCCGCACCTTGCCAGCCTTTCTCAGCTGCATACGCTCGATATGTGTATGAATGGAATTGGAGATGAAGGTGTCAAAGCACTGGGTCCCCAGCTTGCAAAACTATCAAATCTGCAATGTGTCAACCTTGGCCACAACGCCGTTGGTGTTGAGGGTATTAAAGGATTGGGACCTCACCTTGCAAACCTACCTCAGCTGAAGCGGCTTTCACTCTTCAATAATGACATTGGTGATGATGGTGTTAAAGCACTAGGTTCCTACCTTTCCCACATGAAACAGCTGCGACAGCTTTCTCTTTTCAACAGTTGTGTTGGTGACGAGGGTCTCAAATCTCTGGGACCCCACCTGGCCAATCTTCCCCAGCTGCAAGATGTCCACCTCGGCCACAATCGAATCAGTGATACGGGTTTGAAGGACTTGGCACCTCACTTGGCGAAACTATCGCATCTGCGGAATCTCCGCTTACACACAAACCTTGTTGGTGATGCGGGGGTGAAAGCATTGGGACCATACCTTGCTGGCCTATCCAAGCTGCAGATCTACTTGCACAACAATCATACAAGCACCAGATATCGTCAGCCAGTTTCAGCTACATCCTTACTTGAAGACGCCTCCATTGTATGATGTGCCTCTGAGCAGGAAAGAGATACCTCGTCATACGGTGGATAGTGACGCAGCCATACCATGTGACTGCTTGCAGGGCAACTTCATTCTTACCGTTTTCGTGTTTTTCATTAGTGATTGCAGTGTACGTTGCAGCTGTTAGAAGAAGCCAAATAGCTCAGGGCTTCTGGGGACCTTACTGTAATGAACGATATACCAGTGTACACAGGTAGTTACAGAGCACTCTACTAGTGCGATGGTACTCCCTTATATCAGGGAGATCACTAGCAGGAAGGACCAATATACTCACACATGTATCCTAGTGTCTACAGGAGACGTAGATGCATGGGCATGGAATCACGACACTCCCCCTTGGGACATCATGCAGCTTTCTGCCCCTTGGCCACAGCCAACAGCTTGCATGCTTGGGAGAGCTTCTCAGGATTGAGCGCCTTCTTCATGCAATCAGCAAGCATCACATCAGTAGACACAGAAACAATCTTGAGTTCTTCAAGGCGAACACGCTCGCGCACATAGTGTGCGTGAATAGCAGCATAGCGCGATCGATCATTCACAACTGGCTTGTCCAGGATCGCACAAGCGCTCTCGTTGTCACACATGAGAGGCGTAGGACATAGATCATAGCCCATCTCAGCAAGGAGACAGCGGAAATACTCTGTTTCGTCAGCAGCAGCAGAAGCAGCATAGTACTCTCCTATCATCGTATATTTAGAAGTAGTGTATTGTCGGCAACCACGCCAGTGCACAGTAGATCCTAGGACTAATACAACTAGCCCTGCAGTACTCTTGCCTGTGATATTGCAGCCACCAAGGTCAGAGTCCGACCAAACAAGCAACGGAGCAACAGAAGACGGTGCGCCTCCGTAACTTCGAGTCCTGACTAGGTAGCGCATAGCACGAATTGCTTGCGCCACGTGCTGATCGCTAGGCTTTGACATGAAACGAGCAAGCATAGATGCAGTAAAGCACAAGGCAGGTCTAGTGCAGCTAGCGATGTACATTACAGAACTGACAATAGCAGCATACGACTGCAGCTGCGAATGCTCACACTTGTCGTGTTCAGTGGTAACAGACAAAACAACCTTGTGGTCCAAAGGACTAGCAACAGGAACAGCAGCAAACTGCCCATGATCAGACAACAGTTTTTCAACATGTCTAGGTTGAGAAGGACAAATAGTACGAGCTGACCAGTCACGTTCGTGGTACATTCCTAGGAACACTTGTTCATGTAGCTCCCCCATTTCCCTGCCTTCGAAACGTTCAAGCAGTCTTCGATAGTCAGCCTGGACCTCTTCAGGAGGCCCAGTTCCCGCACAGTCATCAACATGAGTATGCAGCGGAACAACACCTGTAGGAGTGCGCCGTATGAACACAGCAGGATCCACCTGGCTGGGAACATAGCCTAGCTCCCGCAGGATAGACACGAGACCCTGGTGCCAGGCGTGGGCTGCTTGCTTGAGACCATAGAGTGCACGATGCGGCCTGCCACTGGTCAGCATCAGGGCGGCCAAGGGCCTCAGGAAGCGTGCGTGGAGCTTCTTGCTGCCAGGCAGGAGCAGTGGCAGCGGTGAGGACTTCTGCATACCGGTACACAAGAGAGGCGCGAGCTGCGTCAAGAGTACTTCATGCTCCCACGTCGCAGCGTGAACTTCAGCCAGGTTATTACGTGCAGGAGTGGTGGACGGCACCCAGGGCCAGGTGCAGTCCACAACAGCGTCGAGGGAGAAGGTAGAGTCAACATAGCGGACCGCAGGCACGCCACGGTTTTGGCGGCCTGACTGCCTTGGAGCTGGAGCAGCCGGCGGAGGAGGCATGGCAGCAGCAGCGCCCAGTGGAGAGGTGCCTGGCAACGATGATGCAGCACGAGGATACGGAGGAGGAGCTGCCACAGGAGAGGAGACACCTGCGGGAGCACCCACACCCCCTGAGGCATCGGGAGCAGGTGGAACAACAGGCGAAACAGCTACAGGTGTGCCGGAGTCAGCAGCAGGCGTATCCGCAGGTGGTGCATAAGCAGCATGCATGGGGGCAGGCAATTGAACAGGCTGCGCAGGTGCAGGGAGAGGTGCACTTGAGGAAGAGGGGCCCTTGCCACCCCCGTCATGGCTCCCAACGCGATGAATCCGCGGTGCTGGTGGAGTCTGGCCGGGGACCAGGGCCGGTGAGGATGCAGAGGACTCCCGCGCCATCGCCGCTGGGTCAGCGGGCATCGCAGGGGCCGCTGAGTCCACCCTGCAAGGCTTCTGCGGTGCCCCCAGGTGGAAAGGCTCAAGAACTTGAACGTCCACCACTGTGATGACCTGGCCAGAGGCCGGCAGCCAAACTCTATACATGCAGGTGGAGTTTCGGCCATCAGACACGTAACCGACAAGTATACCATTCTCAGTAGCACGCGCAGCAAACTTGTGTGGCGGGGGGGCTTTTTGAGAATCACGCAGGGGGACCCGATCACACGAAGGTGTGAATAGGTATCGGCCTTGCCAGTGAAGGCGGTGAACGGAATCAACATCTTCCCTTGGATGCGCCTGCGTCTGCGATTGAGTAGGTAGGCTGCATGTCTGACCACCTCAGGCCAGAGGTCAGGTGGGAGTGAGAGATCGTTCATCAGTGTGCGAGTGACAGTCTCCAGGTGCAGGTTGGAATTCTCCGCACGCCCGTTGGAACTCGGATGCCCTAGGCGGAGAGAAGATGTGCTTGATACCATGCTCTCGGCACCAATCTGCAAGGGAGATGTTGCAGAATTCTCCCCCATTGTCACTCATGATTTCAGTGACCTTCAAGGTCTGGAGCTGGCGTTCATAGAAGAGCACTCTGTCAACGAGGGCATCTGCTGAATCATGTTTTAGCTTCAGGGGACCAGCATCAATGTAACCACTGTACTGATCTGTCAGCACAAACAAATAGCGCTCACCGTTCAGGCCTTCAATGGCAACGGTGATGAGATCCAAATGCATGCGCTACAGTGGCCTGATAGAAGGATGAATCAGCGGCTGACGTGGCACTGAAGTCAACTTGCATGTTATGCATGGCATGCAATGATTTGGAAGCGGGTCTGCTGCATCAGCAGGAATCAAAACCTTGGATGCAAGAACTTTTGCAGCTGCTTGACCAGGATGGCCGAGACGCCGATGAAACTGTTCTGCGTTGCAAATCTCAGCAGAAATCTGGGGACCTGCAGGAGTAGCGGATTGGAGCGCAGGAGCTGCAGGAACGATGCTTTGCGTCTGTAGAGCTGGGCACGCACGGAATCTAACCATGCTGGCATGTCTTCTACTATGAACGTGCACTTTCCGAAGTGCAGGCTGTCCCAGCGGCATGCCTCGGCTGCAGCTACGAGAGGGTCAGTACCAGTAGTGGTACCAGTGGGCGCAGTGGCGGTCGGAGCAGGCACCACTGACATTGCGGAAGTAACGCAACAGGTAAACTAAATGAAGACAACGGAGGGAACTTCCGTAGGGTTGGCATTGTAACGGTACATCCGGTTTAGAAGAAGAGGTACGCAGTAGGGCGCAGAAGCGGAGGGCCCATAACCTGTAGTGAACGATATACCAGTGTACACAGATAGTTACAGAGCACTCTACTAGTGCGATGGTACTGTCTTATATCAGAGAGAGCACTAGCAGGAAGGACCAATATACTCACACATGTATCCTAGTGTCTACAGGAGACGTATTTGCATGGACATGGAATCACGACACTTGACTCGGTGAGCATAGCAATACCAATAACTACTGATAAAACAAGGAGGAAGAGGTTTTCTTACAGAATAGCAAGACGGTCCAATACAATCATCAAAGTATACTGAACAGCTCTCTCATCTACGCTGTTCAGTTTATCTCGTGTTTTAGTTCATAACTGAACAACACAATCATAATCATAATCATCATCATGCCATGCCATGCATGTCACCATGCATGCATGCATATCACATTACAACAGCAGTAGCATATCAGCTGCAGAAACGTCTTATAGTCATTGGTATCGTACCGTCAAGATTGTGCGGGTGGGAGGTATGATTCACTCGAACACCTACGATGCGAAAAACAAGAAGTTGGACTCTGATGCCTTCAGTATGCAGTCTCAGAAGAGCTAGGTGTTCACCTATTCGAGAGGGGAACAGCGACTTGGCTTTTCAGCTCAAAATGCAAAAGATTCTGAGCAGCCTCAATGCCATATGATTCCGAGCTTGGTTTGTTCGACTTCGTTACTGCTGAAGCGGAGACGCTGCAGGAGTCACAGTGCACCTGGTTTACATGCGCATGGTACTGGAAATACCTATGCAAGACTATTTTTTGCTCGTGTGCAAGGTCATTCAGGCCGAGACTGCACATTTCGCTTGGTGTGTGCAGTTCGAGCAGGTTGATAATGCTCTATCCCACGTACAACAGGCTGATCGAATTGTCTTCGGGCACCTCAACGGCCGAGAGGCCAGCAATGCGGATGCAGCACATCTGCGCCTCCCGACCGTCATGGGCTCGTTGGTTTGCAGTGCTTAACACTGTCTAGTTGTCTTACCTGCAGGGCATGATTTCTCGCAGTTGCGTCGCCCCACTCACGAGGCCATCAGCGGGGGTAGTAGTGGTATGGTACGATTATATGGGGCATGTAATGACTTCCTGATGCAGTCAGATCTGACACAAGGAGCGTGTCTCTTCATGGCTGGGCTCGAACCCGGCGCCGGCCTGCGGCTGCAGACCTTTCGAGAGGCCCTGGATGGGAGACAGCTGGGGCCACTGCGGCGGGCTGTCTCTGCCATTGTGAATAAGCAGTACAAGAACATGCTGTTGATGAAGAATTCGGACATGCTGTCGGCTCATTTCATCCAGATCACACCTCATGATAACCTGGCGCGTCTGCACATATCCACGGCAAAACGTAGGCACTGCGTCCTGCGGTGTTATACCCATCAGATTGTACTGGCTGCGTGAAGATGCGTCAGCAACTCCGGTTCACGATTTCAGCGTGGGGTCTCTCCAAGACATCCCTCTGACACATTTTAAAAGTGTGCCTAAGGATACCAGGGGAGCGCTGCTGAGTTAAGGAGATCAGGGCTATGGCTACAGAGTTGATGACCTAGATAGCCCTTTATATGATAGTTGAGTATGGATGCCAAAATCACCCTCCTAACTAGCCAGTGTCTGGGAGCCGGGCTGATACCGAAAATGTCGCTGAAGCGGCTGCGCAGAAGACAAAGAAGCGAGAGCACGATGCGGGAGGAACAAGGGGCTGCAAGTCTGCGCCATTTCATGTTGCGACCCCTGGGCGGCCTGGTGAAGCATGAAAATATGGTTCGTTTGAGAGAATATCGTTTTTTTCTTTTTGTTGTTAGTTTGGCATCATGCGTACTTTGAGTCGATTGAGTGGGAACTGTCTCTAAGTATGATTCGTTGTAATGCTGCATTGTCCATCCAAGTTTTTTGTCCCACGACATCGGGAAATCCTTTGTGTCGGGCGTGGATCTGCCTGTGCTTGCTGATTGAGTGTTTAGTTATGAGATATTTCTTTCATACATATCGCGACATTCCGGTTCATACTTTTGAAGACAGACTTCAATACGTGATTGGCGAGAATGCGGAAACTGGGACATACACGTTTGAAATGTGCCTGTTGAAACCGTCACCCCACAGCCAACCCGCTTCAACCGCGAAGCGCGCGAGGTTGCAAACTTCAGCATGTGGGGACTGGAACAAAGTGATCGGTGTGTATTACGGGTGAAAGAAGGGTGAGTGGAAGCCCACAGACGACATGCCCGGGGCAAAGAAGTTCCCGCTGACGCGTTCTACAGGCAAACAGTTTGCGCACACCGCAGTGCTGACCTTTGGAGCTATCACTTTACAGATCTCCACTTTCTGCGCGCGTCATCGCTGGGTTCAGATCTGTATGCTTCGTAGCGACAGTTGGGTGCGCGCTTTTTTACACCAAAACACGCGAACACGCAATGTAGTGCAGCCATGACGGGACACCATCATGTGACATACGACACGCATAAGCCATCAACGTTGTCGAACGGACAACTTACTGTGCAGTCACGTGATGTACAGAGATATTCCGAGACTCTTAATCAGTGTATAAGGATGCTGTAGTGTGCATGAAAAGTCGCTACTTGCAGGTCAGTTAGCAGAAGAATTCGCTGCATTGCTCTTCGACAACACGAGACCTCGCCTATCATTCATATGCATCCGCATGTTCGTGGCCCGCCGTTGCCGGAACTGGTGAATGGTGGGATGGTTCGACGCCAGCAATACGACAGTCATTTCATGCGTGCAGTTCATTTTTTCATCCGCCAGTGCGTGTTTCTACTGAAGCTCTACACGTATGACATGTCAAATATATTATATGGATTAACCAGGGTATGTGTGAAACCCTGATGTTTCGTCCTCACGACAGACATGGGCCTGTACTGAACGTTGTTTACACGTTCGTGTGTTCTGACTAGGGCAAGTCTTTGAAGTTTGACTGTTCGATACTCTCTAATTTTCCAGGCCTTGCAAGGTAGGCTACACCATTGAAGCTTGCTTTTGAGTATGCAGTGCTATGTCTCGTTGCATTGCTCAGTGACATCGCCTGATCGTACAATCGGTTGCAATGCTCCCACGCAGGATAGCACTGTGGGTGTCATCATCGCAAATATGCGATGGCAACTTCCTGATTCGTGAGACTACACATCTACCGAAGATGCACAGAAAATTGTGACATGTACACTCCAATCCCAGCGGTACACATACCTGCACATTATGTCGCCACTGAACCAAATAGCTTCAGACGTTCATCACGTTAATATTCATATGAATCTTTAATATGCATATTCAAAAAAAGTTGTACATACCGTTTATAGGTGTTTGTGGTTTCGGCGCTTTTGCGATGTTGTGGGCCCACGTCATCGTGTGGGTGTGGCTGGGGAACTTCATGAACATATGCCCTTTTTCGAGCTGCATCCAGGCAGTTTGTCATTCTTGTGCGCAAGATTCAGAACCCTTCTTAAAACAAACCGTTTGGTAGAAATGACATTTATCCAATTCTTGAACTGCGTGAAAGTGTTCTGCTTGGTCGGGATCGGAGGTTTGCGATGAAGAAGTGCATCGCCACCATGTAACCACCACACCACTTCACACTCATCAATTCATACAGCAGACTCAATAAAACACTCGAGATAAATTAATGCTGTGAATAGTGTAGGCTGCAGTTTGACGTACTGCACTAAACGTTTGTTATCCATGCTCGCAAGCACCATTGGACGACCTCCGCCTTCTTCGAATGCAGCGACTCGTGACTGCACAACCTTGACAAGCCTGTATCTAACTGACAGATGATGATTTTGTGGAAGTTGTATAGCATGAGCAAGTTGTACAACATCATGAACCTAATCTCCACTGTCCCTGGGACCCCAGGAATCTACAAACCATAACCGATGCGTGAATTGCAAGTATGTTTAGTTCATAGAATACATTGTGATGTACACCAACGATGATGTAGTGGATCTGCAGATGGAAAGGTCAGAAGGCACGCAAGGTCCACGCACATTCTTCAGGAGAGGTGCTGTGGCCAAACTGATGGGAAACGTTGTAGGATTTTTCAGAAGACGCGATGGCCAGAGTACGGTGCGTTTTTTTCTACAATATATGTATGACTTCTGAAAATCGTATACAATATTAATCGCCCAGATATGTCAAGCCCTATATATGACAGCTGATGCCAACACTTCCCGTCTTTGGACATTTATCCGTGCAGAGTTTGAAAGTAGCCTCTTACTATGCTATTGTGGTTCATACTCTTACAATTCGTGGTGTGAATATGGCACCGCAGTTGCATTTACCTCTGTATATTGGGCCGAGATGATGCGGTTCTATTCGTCATATATCCATTCATGTCGGAGTTGAACATTACATCACTATTGTTTCTGAAAATACAGCAGTTTTAGCCGCCCTGAATGTATGCATCCTTCAATGCCGACTAACACATGAAGGCTGTACAGGTGACACAACGACTTTACCAACTGGCATGAAACATGAACGGAACATTTCGAACTTTTGGCACGTTCTGGTAATGATGAACGGCACGTGGTTATTGTGTGTGTTCGTGTATATGACTATATATATGACTATATATATATATGTGTGTGTGTGTGTGTGTGTGTGTGTGTGTGTGTGTGTGTGTGTGTGTGTGTGTGTGTGTGTGTGTGTGTG
>JAUMHD010003247.1:0-15367 GCA_032359135.1 Ulvella scutata
TATATATCTATGTATATATATAGTTTCTGCCACACGAGGGAACAGTGCTTGCAGGGAGGGTAGCTGGAAGCGCGCAGCTGCGCTACAGCGCATGATTCCAGAATTTGACGCCGCTGCAGGGGGGTAGCGTGGCTCTGGGCCAGCAGAGTATGCAGGTCCCTGGGGGCCAATGAATTATTTGGGAAGTACACCATACTCATTTTCAGCTGCGTCCTGAGCGCCACAGTGAAGTAATTCATGCATTTCGCTAAAGGGGAAACTACCAGAGACCTTTTACGCACACTAGGGCTGGAAATTATAGCAGCCAAAGTCCATTTCATGCGATAATTATTCATACTGTAAATGGCTGTAATTGAACACTAATTCAGCAACCTCAATTTACTGTTACAAACCGGAAAGGTAGTGAATAGGCATGAACCCAAATAGCCAAAAGCACATACCACAAAACATCCACCACTTCACTCGAATGGCGCAACAGCACTATCACGAAAGTCTTTCCCAGCACTCTTAGCCAAACTGCAACCACAATTTACTAAATTAACGCCAAATTATTCGTTGTAAATGGCACCTTCCACCCCTATTTAACAGCAACTTGCTTGACCGACCATGAATTAACGCCTGTTTAATCCTTTCTTTTGTGGGAATTCCTGCTGCCCAAGTTCGGGATGTGACCCCAAGACGATGAGAAGGGTATGTGCAGCATCGATGAGAACCATATATTCGCAGAACCATATATCTGCGCCAATTTTGAACGCACAAAGTGAAGAAAACCCGCGCAGATGCGACATGCACCATATTCAGAGGTACTTTTTGCAACATAGCCATGCATTCGGACAGTTGAGAAGAAGGCCAAAGATGAAAGTACAAGAAAATTGAAGAAAAGGTCATAAAAAGGTCCTAAAAACAGGAAAAGAACCTGCCAAAACCAAGATCCTGCTGTAACTTCTCTCACTGCTGCGTCTCTTTGTCACACTCAAGACATAAAGACAAAAAGAGTCGAAACTATTGCATATTGCCGAGAGTTGTGTGTGCGCACGTTGAACATGAGCAGCCATTCTCCTGCCTCCTGACTGCTGACAGTTCGCACGCGGCGTACAATTGTAATTACAGGTAGACAGTGTAATAACCTTTCTAAACTGTTACAATTAACTCGAAACAGTTACAAATGCAGAACTCCATTTAACGTGTTACTTGCTAACACACTCTTTAAATGGTGTCAATTTACAGCACATATCGGCTGTAACCATAATTTGCAGCCCTATGTAGTTAATATGCATGGACCCAAGTAGCCAACGAAAATTACACAAAAGAACCAACTCTTCAAACGAATGGCACAACAGCACCGTCACGTAAAGTTTGGTTGACGTACTAGATAGCGTAATAATATGTTGTGTATCTACACACTCTGCAGGCAGTGGAGAACATGAGGCAAGGCATGCCACCAACAGCAGCGGCGGAAGATTCCATACGGAGGATTCTGGGGATGGTGCCCTGGTTGCCATGAATTCCACCGGTAGCCACGGCGCCGCAGCTGTGGGGTGGGTGTTCCACTACACCTCTGCAGAGGGCACGGGAGTTCCGGAGGTCCACAAGATTGTCCTCTGGCACTGTGAGAACAAATTGCGCCGCAGCTGAAGGGTGGAGTCGAGGGGGCAGCGGCTTCGACGAGCAGCAGGGAGATGCGCGCGAGGGGGGGGGGGGGGTGGGGTGGAGGGAGCGTGACGCCACCCCCATGGCCATCCCCCTACCCCTCGGAGCGCTCCCCTCCCCTCCCCCCGCCCCAAGTTGCACAGCTTAGCGTCCTTTTCAAGCTGTGCAAGATGCCTAGCAGGGAGCGGGGGCATCGGCAGTGGGAACAGGCAGTCCCGGCAAGGGGACTTTGCCTGCCAAGCGGGCATACCCGCGGGCATTCATCCCAGGGGCATGTGTGTAGGCACAATGTTGTGCTTGCTTTGGCAGGTGGCAGTGGCAAGCTTGGGCAAGGCCTGGTGCGGTCTCACTCTCGCTCGCTTTGTAGCGAAACTCACTCTGTGTCAGTCTTTCATGCTGTGTGGGTGTTTGCATGCTGCTGCTGGCTTGTGGGGCTACGTAACATTGTCCCTGAATGCATCCAATTAATTGCGATTATCTTTTGTGGCCTAGGTGGCGATCATCATAGTTCTCCTCATCTTCTCAGGGTCGCACATCGACCCCGTTCCGTAAACCAATTCTTCACACAGTAGCAGATATTGTGTTCGCGAGAAACCGCGCATGACCACCATACATGTGCACTGCAGTCCTAGTCACGGAACGTCTTCGTGCCAGTATATCTTGTCCTGGCACCTGATGCACCTGGCGTAGTTCTTTGAAAATACAGGTCGCAGAAGTGTGTTAAGCAGGGAGCTGGTGTGGCGTCAGTGAAGCGGCACGGAACAGCATCTGAGTTGTGCTCTCAGTTGCCATGAGGAGCAATATGTCTTCGACGAGTGCGCACCAGCTGAAATCGTACGCAGTTCGGCTGCATCATCAGACGTCCAGACTGCTATCTGCCGCACCGCATACGACCAATCAGCGCTGTTGCACTCAAGGCAGAGTCATTTGCACTGCCACGGCACCGCACTCAGCACATAACACGACTCAGCAGGGCAATCTACACCCTCACACCGAATGGGGAACGTTGATGGCCAACTCTGTCGCCCAGCTGCAGACGTATTCCGACAATCCACAATCTTTCAAGGTGCGTGTCTTGCGAAGTTCTGAGCTCCTGATGCAGCAGTCACTTGTGATGCGCAGCACAGTCAGAGACAGTCCTATCCTTAGTTGAATGGACGAAGAATGAACTGAAACGTGTTTCCAGATCAAGGGAGTCAGTGTTATCGATGACCAGACTGGGGCAGACAGACAACAGCTGCTTGCAAACCTGCAGAAGCACGGGACGCAACGGTCTGGCGCTGGAATTCCTCTTCTGTTTATCAAGCAGCCTGATAACCCAGTTGATCCGTCTGCTGTTGCCGTGGTGTCCAGTGAGGTGTGTAGCTCGTGATCGAATTGCTCTATCACATCCCTCAGATGACCATTGCAATTGATTCCGGTGTCAGCTGCATCCAAAAGAGCGTTCTCAGAACACTTGTCTCCTCTACATCTGCTGTAATTGCACCAGTCTCCTATGTAATGCATTGCAGGCAGTCTGCATTCTCTGTGTCAACTATCGACTGGTGCCCAGCGCATCCATAACTTTCAAACTCTGACGCAATGGTTCCACATCAAAATACCCCAGAGTTGATGTATGGTTGTGTTCACCCTTTGCATCAGAGGTTGTGTACGATTGTGTGAAGCGATCGCACGAGAACCATGCACAAGTTCATGGCTTGGTCCATATCCATAAACAAAGAACCAACCAACACTCGTGACTGTTTCGTACAATCAACATGTTCATGCAGGGACAGCTGGGATACGTCCCAGCAGACGAGACTCATCTCTTTGAGCACTTGTGTACATGTGGGTTCACTGATTGGATCTGGAAGCCTCGAGATGTTCCCAACGCCTTCTTCGGATCCTCAGTCACCTGTAACCCGTCCCATCGTGCTGCGTTTATTCAAGTACGTCACCTCTCTATCCCTGTGTAATCAATCCTTGTCCTTCTTCTTGATGTTCCGGGTGGTCTTGTCCATTTCATTCTCTGCCTTTTTTTCTTGCTTACAGCCGGAGATGAATCCTTTGTGTTCATGCTCCGTGCGAGGTATTCCTTTCAAACTGGAATGGCAGTTCGTAGGCAACAACTAGACAACAACCAAAAGAAGTTCAGATGCAGCTCATACAAGAGCCCACCAGTACACTCGAATGGCACAACAGCACCATCACGAATGTCTCTCCCAGCAGTCTTAGCCACATTGCGAGAGTAATCATCAAACTCAACGCATGCCACGACCACCAGTTCCAACACACCTGCAGTATTGTGCTTACAAGCTGACGGCAAGTGCATAGAGGCCAGATATCGAATACCTGTACGTATGTGCTCCAAAACGTGTTTCTCTTGGGATTGACCTTCAACTCAGCCGCGGGACTGTGAGCGCTAAAGTGCTTTTACCACGAGGTCCCGGGTTCTAACCTCGGTCCGGCCAGATCCACCTCTCATTTTTTGTTCGAGCTTCTGAGCCGGGTGCGTAAAGGGTCTCTGGTGGTTTCCCTTTTAACGAATTGCATGAATTCCGCCACTGTGGCGCTGAGACCGAAGCTCAAAATGAGTATGGCGTATCACCGTGATATCACTGTGATAGTCCCCGAATAATTTATTTATTTACTATTATTCACTTGCCTGTGGTCTGTGGTTGCGAATCAGTAGACAGTATCTGAGTTGTGCCCCGGCTCGTGGTCGTGGCGTTGTGTTTCGTCATTACTATCGCAGTTTGGCTAAGAGTGCTGGGAAAGACCTTCGTGATGGTGCTGTTGTGCCATTCGAATGAAGTGGTGGATATTTGGTCTTAGTTTCTTTTGGATATTTGGGTTCATGCCTATTCATTACCTTTCCGGTGTGTAAATTGATTCACTTGCCTGTTTACTACCTTTCCTGTTTGTAACAGCTACGTGTTCCAAGACGCGTTTTTTGTGTTCTTATTCACGAAACAAGCGGGTGCAGGTTGTGCCTCCTCAACTGGCGACCCACACAGATGTGAAGGCGTGGCTGCCTGCTCAAGTATGGGACGAGGTGCAGACGCACTACAGTGACCAAGTGCTTGGTTGCTGCCAAGTCACCAGCCTGTCCAGCCTGCCTCTCTTCCCCAACCAGGTGTGTAATGTTACGTGCATAAGTCCATAGAATGGCTCATGTACCAGCAACCCAACCAGGTAAATTAGCAGCTCCATCACCAGTGAACTCGTCACTCGGTACACCATCGCTCGTTTATCCAGCCCTCTCTTGTCTCCGCCAGAATTCTTCCAGAAAGATTACTTCAAACAGCTCTTCATATCTGCACAACAGGTGATGGTACTCTTGTGCCATTCGAGTGATAGTGGTGGATACGTTTTGTTGGTTGCTTTTGGCTGTTTGGGTTCACGCCCATTCACTACCTTTCCGGTTTGTAAGAGAGAAAAGGAGACTTCAAACAGCTCTCTTCATATGTTCACAGGCCGCTCGTTTATCCGCCACTAACCAGTGTAGTCCGCCACCTTTTGCTAGGTGAAAACATGTTCAGATTAAGGAGAGGTTGCTGTATTATCTCCCACAGGGATGCAGTTGAGGGAGAGAGTCAGCGCAATAGTGATCATTAAGTGATCCTTTTGGGGGTGCTAGGACAAAATGCTAATCGGGAACCGCGCCAATACCCCATACCCAAGAAGGGCCATATCTAGGAGGTAACATGTTCAGATTAAGGAGAGGTTGCTGGACCATCTCCTACAGGGATACACGGCCTCAGCTACATGTCGGCCTCAGCTACCTGCAGCCACTACTACCGCAACAGCCAACATTATCACAATGCCATCATCCAGCACCATACCCGGAGATGTTCCCAAGGCTGCATTTAGGGAATTCAGGACAAGTGTTTACTTTGGCGATGTTTTCTTTCTAGCGGGTGCTACATAGAACTTTTAACTATGTTCCGATGACTTTCCGGGGTGACGTCCACTCCAAACAACGAATTATTTCGTCCCAGGCCGATAAATCTGAAATGAAAGCAACCCTGGATGTGCCTCGTTCAGGCGCCGCTAATTGATTTATTTTCATCATACCCTTTGTATCACACCATCATAACATCCGATATCACTATCATAGCCTCTATCCACCATCTCCATAACAGCCTCCACCATCATGCCCAGAGAGGTGCTATTATGATCGTAGGTTAATCTACGATATCAGTGACATCATCGCTCCTAGTGGTACAATGCGATCATATCTGATCTGGCGCTTGCGGAATTAGTGTTGAACAGTTACCAAACAACCTAACAGGTTTCTCATGCAGGCGCAAAGCGACGAACTCCTGCTGCCTAGAGTGTTCCCTGTCTGGCAGCGCATGGACCACATGCATGTGCTGAGGCTGGAAGGCTTCCAGGTCCTCTCCGCGCCTCTCATCTTCGCCCTCGTGCTACTGGACATGCAAGAGCTGGCACTCGTGCAAGGCACCACAGGCGCACCGCATGCTGGCGTGGTTCAGGTGAGCTTGCTACTCCTTCTGCCTGACCCTGTCCCGGACTCTACCCCCCTGTTGATGTAGTCAAGGTCACTGACCACTGATACATAGACGCCCCCCGCTTCCCCCCATCACCGCCTGCTTCAATTCCCAACGACACGTGCACGAGCACGCACGCGCGCATGGGCACTCCACCCCACCCGACACAGAGCCATAGCCATCCACCATGACACTCTCCACATGCATACTATCACAGGGTGAAGCTCCCCAGCGCTCTCTCTTTGCGTGGGATTCTGCACACCCCCCGCCACCCTTTTACAAACCAGAAAAAGTAGTGAAGAGGTATGAACCCCAGCAGCCAACCCCCCGTCCCTCCCTTCCACCCCCAGATCAATACGTAATTTTTCTTGTAAGTTGTTATAGGCAATTACCTGACATAATCAATATTTCCCCTTTCCTGAACTATTTACCTCGCCCTGATTCAGGAACTTCTGGGGCAGCTGGCACATGCATATGGTGGCCAAGAAGAGGCATTGCAGGTTGCGCGCGCCGCCGCCGTTGACGCGCTGCTCTGCTGCAACTCGTGGTACATGTCAAGCTCACAAGGGGACACTGAGGATCCTGATGATGTGCATGCGACGCATGCATGGTCTCATGATGGCGTAGACCGTTACATAAGGAACTCGTGGTGCGCTCCCTGTGTGTTGAGCGCCTTGTTCAGCTGCATGCATGCATGCACTGCGGTCAGAAGGTCATTCATGATGATGCTGGTGCAGTCGTTCAATAGACAGACTTATTTGAAATATAAACAAGTTTTTTTTTATTATCTCAAGGGATGTTTTTGTCAAAGGATTTACTTCTCAAGGACCAGTCAGGTGTGTCAGTTGTTGGGGCTGGCTAGGTAGAAAGTGTGGTGTGCGGGGCTCTTGCCTTATCTTTGGGCTTCGATGCCTTACCACTTTCATCGTGTCTTCCAGTATGTGTCTTTCAGCAGCGCTGCTGAATGTTCTTCACTTCCTTTTCGTTTCTTTCACATGTCTTTCTGGTTGAACAGAGTCCCCTGATGTGCCAGGTGATAGATGTATGTCTGTAACTCTTCCTTCTTTTTAATTCTTCAGCCCTGCTGTTGTTCCATTTGAGTGAAGTAGTGGATGTTTTGTGTTAGTTGATTTTGGCTATTTGGGTTCATGCCTATTTACTACCTTTCCGGTTTGTAAGGTTTTGCTGCTGAGAGATCGTTGTCTTGAGAATTGAGAGATGCACTGCACACTGTTGGGTGTTCTCCTAGGGGTATCCTATCAGTCCTGGCTGAACTTGACCGCACTTTAGTACTCTCCAACCAAACTCGATTCACATGTTTACGGCTGTGCCAATATACGATTCTGCATTTTCCATATCGTATATTTTCATACATCTAACAAATCAACGGTTCTTGGGGGTGTAGTGCCCTTTTACAAACCGGAAAGGTAGTGAATAGGCAGGAACCCAAATAGCCAAAGAAACTAACACAAAACATCCACCACTTCACTCGGATTTTGACACTCTTTTATAGGTGTAGTGCCCATAAAAAAGTGTCATAATCCCCATCAAAAGGATGATATACGAAAGTATACGTTTTCTCAACTGCCCTCCGTATAATCTTACATGCCCTCCGTATATTGGCACAGGCCTACACATGTTCTCCATCCTCAAACAACCAAAACTAAAGGTTCAACTGTGGTTCTGGTCTACCGCTGGTTCACATCCAACTGTAGGTTTTAGTCCAACTAGGTTCTGGTTCAAGGAAGGTTCTTGTTAAACTGTGGTTCTGGTCAAAATCTGGTTCACATCCAACTGTGGTTCAATTGAGAAACGGGCCCTGGGGTCCAAAAAACTCGCCAGACTCCAATCACACAGAAATCATTATGAGAAGAGATCGTCATGTGCTGATGGCGATCCAAGAGTGCTAAGCAGCAGAACACCCGACTAATAATTACAGATTGCGATGGTGCACGCAAGCTATGCCGCACAGTTCACTGCTGCTGAGACTGGTTTCGCGTGACCTAGTTGTGGCGTGAACTGTGTGACATGTGCATAGTGTGAATGTATAGTGTGAACTATGCTTTGTGGCACTTTAATTAGGACCCCTTCTGATCAGGCTTTCTAGCACTGTTACAAACCGGAAAGGTAGTGAATAGGCAGGAACCCAAATATCCAAAAGCAACTAACACAAAACATCCACCACTTCACTCGAATGGCACAACAGCACCATCACGAAAGTCTTTCCCAGCACTCTTAGCAAGACTGCGATAATAATGACGATACACAATGCCGCGACCACGAGCCAGGGCACTGTTACATATATGTCTAACACATATATGTCACTCTAGAGTCTACGTTATGTCTACATACTGTTACATACATATGTCTTGTCGATGTAATCACATGTGTCTAGAGGGGACCATTGCAGCACGACTTGTGTTCCAGAAAAAGTGACGCCTCAGAGCAACAAAACGAAAGCTGTGCAGGCAGAGGAGACAACAGCTGCAGGATATCGAATACACCCTGGATGTTTCATATCTTCTGAAGAATGGATTTCTATCTGAGGAGCAGTGGCAGAGCCTCCCCTCTGAAGTGACGAAGCACGTCCGATGACATGATAGGTGGCATGAGAACTCGCTACTTACTTCGGACCACTTGTCCAGCACTCTCGGAATAAAGTAAACTTACGCAATATTCAAGTGCAAGAGATGCAAAGACGGCGCCTGTTTCTCAGCGGCCGGTACCGAAAACGACCAAGGAAATCAAATGCTGCCACAAATGATTGATGGTGGCAGCAGCTTTGTTTCATTGTTGTGAAAAAATGTACTGTATGCTGCGTTTCGCCTGTACCCTGGGAGCATAAGATGAGCACGAAACATTATTCACATGCTGATTCGGTGGTAAGATCTGTGTAAAGTCGTCGGTTGCTTCACCTCTGCACATGAGCCATTCTATGGAGTTATGCCTGAAACTTTAAATTTACACACTTCACCTCTGCGCCTTTCAATTTCACGAAAAATTTCATGGAAAGGCACTGTTTTTGCTGATGCCTGTTCTGCTGTACCGCCGACGTAAGTTTCACATACCAAGCCCTCTCGTTGGGCTAGCCTACAACACATATTCCTCGATACTAGTAACCACCTGAAGCAACCCACCTGAAGCACACCCCCGAATCAAGTACATCACCCCATCGAAGCAATCAACTACAGCACCGCAGCCACATGCAGCACCTGATAGCCCCCCCCTGCCCGTACTGCGGCTTGCACTCCTCCCTCCCCCCCCCACTCGGAGCTCCGAGTGCCGCCTCCCTTCGCTGAGCGCTCCCCCCGCCCCCAAACCCCTCGGCACCCACGGCCCGCACAACCCCTCCATCACCCAGCAGCCCCCCCTTGCGTGCCGCTGGCAAGTGCATGCTGCAGAGCCCCGCCCTCCCTACCGCCACCACCACCCCCTCCCCCCTCGGCCGCTCTTCCTCCACCGGCGCCCTGTGCTTCCCAACCTTCCTCCGTCGCCCCTCCCCCCTCCCGTCGCCCCCCGCGGCCACCTCGCGGCCCCCCTCGTCTCCTGCAGTGGCCTCTCATGGTGGTGCCCTGCTTATTTTTCTTCCGCCACCCCTGATGGCTCCACGCCAAAGACTCCCCGTTAGCCCACGGCCTTCGGACCGTCCATTATTCGCATTCCTGTTTCACCTTTGTGCTGCTAAGTTAGCAGTGCTAACGTTTGGCGGTCGCTTGTACGGTTTGCCGCTGTCTCTGGCGTAATGCTTGCCTGGTTGTTGCATAGCTATGTTGTATACTCTGTGGTACCCGCTCCATGCATGCTGGTTGCGGTGCTTGTGCTTTCGGCGGGTTTCAAATACTTTTTGGTACTGCACCGTTTGTGCGCCATGTCGCGCTTGGTGCCTGCGTACTCTGACACTGTTGATGTATGAATCACCTTTCGTGCTTGTGAGTCGCGCTCCGGTCGATGTTCACACAACACCGAAATCACCGGCGCACAAACACTGCTCAGCCGCCTGCTTCAAACAACACGAGCGACCGTTCACGCAACAACCCCGCTCACAATCTGCCTCGAGACGCTGTTCATCGTCTCGAGGCAGATTGTGAGCGGGGTTTGGTGTGCTGACACAGGATCAGATGCTGGGAAGCAGTCTCGTGTTCTGCCCCACCCCTTCGGGGGTGCTGAGCCTGGCGCCCTTCTTGGGTATGGAGTGCTTCTCGTTAAGCTGTCTTGTTTCTTTTCCTCAGCCTGTTTTAAACAGGGCTCAGGAAGCTCAACAGATGTAGTGCCCCCAAAAGCCTTGTACTGCACATTCCTTTGCCAGCCAGCGGAAGGAAAGTGCCAGGGCACCCATCATGCATATTCCCTACCTTTCCGGTTTGTGAGACGACCAGAGGACCCAGGGAGCATTAAAAAATTTTTTTGGCATGCAGGAGATTAGTGCACACATGGTTGTCGTGCATTGATACTGTTCTGCTCGGATTTCCAGTCTAACACTTGGTCTTGGTATTGACCTGGAACTCACCTGCAGGCCCGTGAGCGTGAAAGTGCTTTTACCACAAGGTAAAAGGAGAAGGATATATATATATATATATAATGTGTTTATATTTATGCACAAGGGTGTACATAGGGGTAGATATGCAGATGTGTACATGGAATATAAAGAGGTAGGTATATAAGTCAATACGAGGATGTATATAGAGGTAGATAATTAGGTGTGTATATGGAGTATAGATAGCTGGAATCACATCAAAATACGTGTTTCTGATTATGTTATATACTCAGATAACAGTTTCACTGGCACTTACTGCATGCAGAGTAGTGAGCATCCAGTTCAGGACACTTGGAATCCATCTCAGGACTCCCAGCGGCAGAAGCCCACCATCCACCACACCCTCCTGTCGCTCCCGGTCACATCCCCGATTGCAAGCGTCACTGTGTTCCGTGGCCCAAAACATCAAGAAACCATCGCCACAGTTCAGTACACTGCCGTCTCTCAGCTGGGGCGTCATTTTAAGGAAAACTATCGCAACGCAGCTCTTGAAGATCTCCAAAAAAGTTACGACCAGGCCATTGCCCGCCACGATCGCCCCCAATGTAAGGCCTTGAGGCGTCAGATCGCCGGTGAGGAAGACCCGGAATGGAAGTGGCTCTGTGAGTACTTCAGTAGCCCTGAGCACTTCTCAGTGAAGAGGTTGGAGCTGAGTGAGGTTTTGAAGCTGCCAGTAGGGGCGCCTGTGCGGCAGTGTGTGATGCAGATGATGCGGGGCAAGCACACGCATGCGCTGCTGACGGACGCGTGCTTGTTCTACTTCATGCGACTGCGCCGTACAAAGCCAGAGGCCAGTGAATTGCCTCCCAAGGATAGAGGTACCCTGTCTGCACTTTACAAGGGCACAGGCAGCCCCAGGTCAGAGACTAAGGATGCGCAGGGTACCGAGGATCGACTTGCTGGGCAGTGGATCCTTCAGTTGGATGTGTGCTCATGGAAACACTGGGAGGAGCATGCCCTCCAGGAGTATCGGGGGCCCAATGTAAGACGGAGGATTCGGCACTGGGCGCGCAGCGCTGGTGGGGACGCCAATGAGCGTGTGCCCTGGGCCCAAGAGCTCTGTGATATGGAATCCATACTGAGGTGCAGTCTGCTGCGCATTGCCTCCCAATCTGGTGCATTGTCTACTGCTACGACTTGTCGTTTGCTTTGGTGGGTGATCATATTAGGTAACGAATATTGTCATAAGTTGCGTCACGTTAGCACTCATTATTGGCCTTTCTTGGACGTAAAGGTTGGCAGCGTTGACCTTGCTGCGATCCTTGGGGCATGCCTGGCGGTTGCAATTGGCGAAGCCTCAGCTGAAAGTGGGACAGATGTGCCTGCAGGTTGGGCACGCATGCAGCACAGGCTGGCAGATTATCTGAACAGGGATTAAACGTGCCACCTTGTGCTGCTGATGTGCCACCCTGTGCTGCCTGCGGTACCGACCTCACACCACCACCGCACGCACCCCACAAGCAGCACCGCAGAGGGGGCAGTGCAAGGACTCCACCCAGCGCCACCATGGCCCTCACCTCCAGACTGCGCCGCTGAGCACCGTGGCCACCGTACCAATCGAACCCCAGAAGTTTACATCGCTGGTGCGCTGCTGCCGCCATGATGCCTGTGCTTTTGCGCTTATTGGACCCGTGGGTGGGGGGCGGCTCGTGGGCGCCCCCGTACGTGATACGACAGTAGTGTGGCAGGAGGCTCGGCCTGTGGGGTTCCCCAGTCCCAACCCCCCCTTCTCGAAAGATAACGTTCCTCCTGCTTTACTCCACACAACGATTGCTGGGGAGAGTGCACAACGATACACCAAGCACACAGCGATTTGCACAGACAAGCACATTTGCGCAGATATTTGCATGTCGTGCCCAACACCTGTGTCCAACATACGCAGCATCCACCGCCCTGGCCACCCCAGCACGCTTCGGGTGGAAAATAATATACATGGACATCATGCATGTAGCCCCCAATGTGGTTGTGCAGATTTCGGGGTGCGTGGGCAGCGGACGAGCATTGGTGGTGGAGCTGCAGTGGGGGGCGCAGGTGCTCAAGCTCGCAAAGGTGGGCAGCAAGGGTGCTGCTGAGTTGCTGCATGAGCATGCCGTCCTCCGCGACATCGCGAGCTGCGGCGACCAAGTACTGATAGACAGCGTGCCTGAGGTGCACAGCTTTGGCGTCGATGCAGAGGTGTGCAGCCACATGCATGTGCACATGATCTCGGGGTGCACATGATCTCGGGCTGCACATACCAGCATGCATGACGGATCTTTCGGCAGGCGCGTATGTACAGTTCTGATATGTGTCAGCAGTGGTACTCCACCGGATCCAACGGTTTGGAAAACTGGTGTAGTTTGTTTGGTGTCAAGCAAGTGTAGTGTTATATTTGTTACCTTTTCCGGTTCGTAACATTGGAGCGGCAGTGCAGGGCGAATTTCTGGGCATGTTCATGAAGCGCATCACCCCAAGCGACTGCACACGCATGCCAAGGGCAGTTGTGGAACGGCACATGCACTCCATCCTGAACGTGCTGGAGTGTGTTTGGAGCTTAGGCCTCGCGCACAACGACCTTGCCCCACGCAACGTGTCCATTGACCACGCCGGCTGCGTCTGCATCTTAGACTGGGGTAGAGCACGGTACGTACATACCACAGCTGATGATAGCAGCACGTATGAGCAGGCCAGAAGCATCGACCTTCCTGACCTCGATTTCTTCCTCGAAGAGCTGAAGTGTTGATTGTCAAAGATGGTAGCCTACTCACTGAGTTGGTTAGTGGGGGTGTGAACCTGCTGTGACTTGGTGATATCAAGCATGTAAATAATTTGGTCCACTACAACAACGGTACACCACCATGGAGAAGCTGTCTGAACAACTGTCTGATTAATCTTCTGTTGCATGCGGTGCTGTATGCTTGGCGAATGCATGTCTAGCACTCACCCCGAAGTTGTGCTTCCATGCATAATGTCACGCACATGCCAGAGAAAACCTCTGAATCTGTTGACGGTGGCAGAAGGGAAGAGAACATGCCTGCATGCATGAAGTCCCAGAAAGGGGGGGGGGGGGGTGTGGAAGTGACATCGATAGTGCCGCGACGCACAAAGCGCACAGGGCTAGGAGCATCTCCAGGAAGGTAACCATGTAACTAACCGCAGAGCAAGAACCAAGAACGGTGGTACACGTGCCACACGTGCACTGCTTCGCTCTGGTTGTTTGGTAGTTCTAATGTCTTTGTTGCTTTGCCTACTTGTGTTCATGCATATGCACTGCCTTTGCCGCCACCGGCAAGGTAGTGGGCACTCTACCACCTTTCCACTTGTGCCCCCCCACGACGCCCCCACCTATCCGGAACGGTCCCACCGCCTCCGCCTCTCCCTTCGCCACCCCCCTCATGCAGGACCAGTCATCTCATCGTGCACATGTTCGCCACTGCCATACACGTGCGCATCGCCGGCAAGGCCCTCCTGCCGTACCTGCCCGTTCTCTCGGCAGACGCTGCTTCCACTGCCGGTAAGCACCCCCCATTTCCCACTGTGGCCCCTCGCCACCGCCCCCCCGTTCGCGGGGTAGGGGGGTGGCGTCAGGCGTCCCACCAGCCCCCCCCCCCCCTCCCCCGCGCGCGCATCTCCCCGCCGCTCCTCGAAGCCGCTGCCCCCTCGACTCCACCCTTCAGCTGCGGCGCAATATGTTCTTACAGTGACAGAGGGGAAATCTTGTGGACCTCCGGAACTCCGGTGTCCTCTGCAGAGGTGTAGTGGAAAACCCACCCCACAGCTGCGGCGCCGTGGCTACCGGTGGAATTCATGGCCACCAGGGCGCCCTGGAAGTGCGGCACCATCTCCAGAATCCTCCGCATGGAATCTTCCGCCGCTGCAGTTGGGGGCATGCCTTGCCTCATGTTCTCCACTGCCTGCAGAGTGTGCAAATATATTACGTAATATTGCGTTATCTAGTACATAAACCAGAGTTTACGTGACGGTGCTGTTGTGCCATGCGTGTGAACAGGTGGTTCTTTGGTGTTCATTGCTTTCGATATTTGGTGCATGCATATTTCCTACCTTGGTGGTTTGTAAAGAATGTACACGCGACGTAAACCAACAAACTGTGAACCTCTCAATTTTTCTGTGTAGTGCAGCCCAAAAAACGGAAACCAAAACCAAAGAAACTGAGCAGTGGACACCAAAATCAGAGGAGAAGTAGGTCTGAGGGCCATCGAGCTATGGAAACTCTTGTTGAACATAAAAACATACTCTAGCACAGCCTCCATACAGCACCCATGCAGTACCCACTGTTAAAACATAGCCAGTCTACTTTAACCACTGGACATCTGAGATCAGATATCCAGTGGTTACAGTACACTGGCTATGCTCGTTTATCCGCCACTCAATGCAGCCTGCAACCTTTTGATGCGGGCACATATGCTCGGACTGAAGAGATGTTACTGTACAGATGAGCTTTCCCTACACTCAAGTGTCATGGCGTGGTGCACCATGTGGGTAGAGAGGTTAGCTTGATTCCCTGTCGTTGCTTCGGTAGTGGTATGTCCTGTTTCGTTTGTGCGAGGTCGAGCTAAGTTGGCATGCGATGATTTGCTGGTACATGAACCATTCTATGGAGTTATGCCTGTCACTTTACACACACACACACACACACACACACACACACACACACACACACACACACACACACACACACACACACACACAC
>JAUMHD010003258.1:0-15350 GCA_032359135.1 Ulvella scutata
CACAGCATCATAGTCAACACCATAACGCTGGCGAAACCCTTGCAGCACTAACCGAGCTTTGTATCGCTCGATCGTACGGTCAGCATTCAGTTTGCGTTTGAACACCCACTTCCATGGGAGTGCCTTGCGACCATGAGGCAACTTGGTATCACACCATGTACCCATACCAAGCAACGTCATAAGTTCTTCTTCAACGGCCGCTCTCCAGAAGGCCCCCGCGGGGCCACTGAGTGCTTCCTGCAATGTGGTGGGCTCTGGAGGATACCCACCTACAGCAGAACAGACACTGGAGTGGAGAAAGTGACATACGACTGCGGCTTTGGGAGCCCAGTCGCATACTTCTTGAACGCGTCGGGATTATAGCGTTGGGGCGGCACGTTCTTGTTGGAACGGCTAGACTTGCGTTGTGGAATACCTGTTGGAAGGAGTGGTTGTGCAGGTGATTGCAGAAGTGACCCCTGTGGACTACCCTCTTGGTCAGGGTCAGCCTCAAACAGTGGATTAGGGCTCACCTGCGTGGCCGGTGCGCTCGTTGTCGCTTCTGCGGCAGGCTCGTCGTCGACAGAGCTTTCTGCCATGGAAGAAAGTCAGTGTCTGGTGTCTGAGGGACATGTTGTTGAGTGGTAGGTGCCGCTGGTGCCGGAACTGCCGGAGGTTGCGTCGCTGGCGGCGCTGGCGGCGCTGACGTTGCTGACTCAAACGAAACCCCATCATCTTGAAATGGTGAGAAGTCTGCACGAGAATTGCAGGCTTGAGCTGCAGAGTCATCAAATTTCAAATGCCTGGTCGTTTCAATTGTACCTTTGTAATTCAGTACTCTGTAGGCTTTGGCGTTGGGCCAAGCAAACCCAACAAATCTGACCTGTTCACTTTTCCGAGTGTCGAACGACTTAGCGCGTTTCTCGGGTGGAATGAGTTTCCATGCTTTGCACCCCCAGACTCTGAGGGCACTGAAATCAGGCTTGGTGCCGCGAATGATCTGCCATGGTGTGACAGAGCCAGTAGAAGAGGTGATGTTGTGAATGTAGGTGGCGTGGTGAACCGCCTCACCCCACATCCGGTCGTTGAGGCCTGAATCAGACAACAGAGACTGCAGGATCTGCTTCAACACTCCCACAGCACGCTCTGAGCGGCCATTCTCCTGTGGGGTGTAGCCGGAAGTCGGCTCATGCTGTATGTTGCGTTCTTCGAGATATCGCTGAAAATGCTTACACATGAACACGGAGTCCCTGTACCTCCTGAGACGATTAACAACATGTCCTGCCTTGAGAAAACCACTGATTGTATCAGTGAGAAATGTAGCTGCATGGTCTTTACTCTTGTGAGTGGACACCCCGTAGAAGTTACTGGCTTCATCCACAAGTATGGTGAAGTACTGTGCACCACCAAGGCTGAGCTGGCGTGGGCCAGCAATGTCAACATGAAGTCTCTGATACGGATCTGTTGCTTTCGGTTCTTTGTTCCGTTGGAAGGAGACAGCTTTCTGCCCCCCTTCTTGACCAGGCCCACAAACAGAAGGGTCCTTCATGGCTACTCTCAACTCATCAGGAGGAGGCAGATTGTCAGCAGACCCGTTGACAGACATCTTGTACAAGGTGCTCACAGCAGTGTGGCCACTTCTGCGATGCACGAGCGCGGCATCAGGCTTGGAAGTGGACGTAGCAGCCATGCGCAAGCCGGCACGCTGCACAGTGCAATCTACATGATACAAGCCATCACGCAGGGTGGATGAGATCAAATTGCGACCGAACTCATCACGAATCACGAGTTTCCCATGGCCCCAGGTGCCTGTAAGGCCACCTGAATCCGCTTTCGACACTGAAAGCAGATTCTCTGAAAACGATGGCACATAAAGCACATCCTTCAGTTCCTTTACAGAGCCTTGCGACGTGCGCAAGAGAACATGATCCGCTGAAGCAACTCAGCTTTCCGCTCAAACGTCTTGCTAGAATAATTTTTTTTAAGCTGCACGTAGAGCTCTTTAGCAGTTGTGCACGAATCAAGAAGTTAAAAGAGACCCCTCGGCAAGTTCATGGACAGGATGAAGTATGCCTGCCGCTCAGCAAGAGAGCTGGGCTGGGCACTAGTGAAAGCGTCAAAACAGTCAAGAGTGACAGCCAGGACTTTCACCTGGCGGAACCAGTCGGGGGCATCACGATGAGTGAGCTCAAGATTGAGTTCACGTCGCGAACTGAAAGCTTGTGCGCCGTAGAGGTGGCGGCTGCTGCCATGTGCGCAGCTGCTGGTGTGGAAACGCTGCCAAAGGCGGGAGACGCCAATGGATCGTGCGTAAAGCCACTCATTTGGCAGAGGAATAGAAAGCGTGAAGGAAATGAGGGCGAACTGTCGACCGCGCTCGCGCAAACTTACAAGGAAAGTTTGCAAGCCAGCACGAACAGCCGGGCTACGGAAAACGCGGAGCGAGGGCGCTCGGACGCGAAGAAGTGATATAGGCAATGAAATGGGCCCATAACCTGTGAAACAACACAGACTTGTAAGCATGCAGTTGTAGACGTAGCAAAGGAAACTATGATTGAACATCTCCTATAAGCTAACGCCACGTTGCATACTACAGTTGAGCTACAGCGAAGTGCTAGTTGTGCACAAGGTACACCTTAGCCACATGCATGAATCTTCACAGGATGGTATCGAAAAGCTAGGGGCCAACTCACGGGCTGGCATGCACAGGCGGTACTGAAACATTACTGTGCAGCTGTCTTGGACTGCTGACAACAACCGTGGATGATGAAGGTGGCAAGGTGCAGGGTCTATGTACAGATGCACAATTTTGTTCTATATTTGGTCAATATAACCAATTTTCGTCTACATTCTATCTCTACAGGTGCAACATTTGTACCTACCGTTGATCCATATCACCAATGTTGGTCTTTAGAAAGGAGATACTGTGAGGGGTGCTGACACCTCGTGAGCGCAGCTGCACCCAAATAAGCTGGTATCAGTCCACAATTAGTGATTATACTCTTGTACTCTCGTGCTGCGGGACGGGCCCGAGTAGAGGGATTTTTGCATCCCACTGCTGCGATTGAATAGTTTTCTGATGTGTACTTCTTTAGGTCATTATAGTTCGTAAGTGTATATGCTTATGTGCATGCCCTGCGCCCTTGTCGATTTAATCACTAGTGATTATGGACATCGACAAGGGCGCAGGCACAACTAGATACATCCTGAAGTGTGCCTCAAAAGGCGTCGTCAAGCAGTTAGCATTTCGCGCCGCCTTGTGCAACATCATGGCTGCCCTATGTACATGTGCGTCACAGGCCAGGCTTTAGGTGCTTGTTTGTGATGAGTACAGCGGCAGGCTTTGCAAGAAAACGAGCACGCCCTTTCATATAAACATGAAACGACAAGGTTGTTGGATAGTAAGTCAGTAAATGGATGGTAGTCGGCAGCCGAGTCCAGCTGCACTTTCAGCATGGACTCTCCGTTGCGATGGCCAGTACAACAGCTGCTAATGGTACCAAGTATACTTAACTGAACGGAGATCGTTCTGCACGTCCATGTCCTTACATTCGATGTTTTCCCTGTGCGACAGTGCGGGCACGGAAGAGAAAGGATCTGAGATTGGCTTGAGTACGGGCCGCGACGTATAAATGTACAGCGGCGTCAGCATCTGGGACTGACCAGCAATGCCACTACGTAGGACACATTTCCTGCGAGCACTGTACGTGGTGTAACGTGTGGGGTCGGATCTCCAGTCACGACACCTTGAGGTTGAAGTTGATCATGCTGTGCCTATATGTATAGATACGCGCCCATGGCCAAAGCAGGGCTATACCCCCCAACAGAAATAAAGGATTGTGCAAACTGAGTGCTACATTACTACTCTTACATCAAAATGCCAGCACCAGATCCGCCTGTGGAATCAGTCCACGGCATGCTACAGACCGAGTATCATCATCCAGAACAGGGCAATTTGCTAGCGAACGTTGACAGCGCAAGTATGTATGAAATATGATCTTGAGGCCGGCTATTCATTTCAGATCAGTCGGTGTTCGACTGACCTGGACAGACGATGCAAGCCGGTGGCATGAGTACTGAAAGGGTAGTGACGCACGCTACGCAGATTCTGCTGTCCGAACCATTCACATTCCTGAGAGTCCACCTGCGGAAACAAAGCAGCTAGAATACTGACGAGAAGCAAACACAGCAGCGCATAAGAGGGCCACTCAATGTAAGCGATGGTCAGACGTCTAGATCTGATTGTCGTCGTATTGATTCTGCAGCTGACAAACTAGCCTGGGCACGCAAACCGTGTACATCTTTGTTTGCACGGACTGAAACATAAAACTCAAACCCATCAGAGTGAAGGCTTTCTATCACGCGCAATGTGTATTGACCTTCTTTCATTCAGGAGCAGGTGACCTCAGGAGAGGTCACCACAGGCGTTGCATATAAGCGACAGTTCAAAGGCTCGCACCCAGTGGTCACCTCGTTCGCACTTCTTAACCTGGACGCAGAAACCACGAACAACGCAACTCTTGAAACATTTTCATAACCGAACTCTTGTTCTATAGTCCTGTCGATGTAATCTTTTCATAACCGACGTATGTGCACGTGCATGCGCAAAGTCGCAATGGCATTGCAAAACAACATTTGGAGGAACACATGCTCATCTGCGATAGGAGACGTGCACCTGGCACAGGAGCACTTCACTCAAGCAAAGGGTGATTACTTATCTGTAGAGACAGTAGGTATCCTGGTATCAAGAGATACTAGGCAGCCGTCAGGGCCACGCTGGGCACCCTGAAGCAGGCGCGTGCACTGCACCCGAGTTTGTGCTCGAAGAAGTGCATGTAGACTGGACCACCAAGCGGAGAAATTGAAGCATGTTTTCAATTTTTAGACGGATGTTGCGGCCTAGTCTCATTTTCAGAATTCAGATAGCATGCTGGAACACAGGGAGTGATGAGGCAGTAAGCTTGACCCCCCCCCCCCCCTCCCCCCCACAAACACAGTGTAGGTGTTCACCTGTACTGCACGTAAGCCGGGCCCCTGCCGATGTGACAATTGCATCGATGCTGGCTCGGCACGGAAGCACACAAGGCACATAGCTGAAGGAGAATCTCTAGGAATATAACCTGCTGATGTGCAATCAAACTTCAGAATGAGTGTAGTGGCATTCTATATAGCCGTGCTGTTGATGACTGCACACGCCAAGAGTTATCACAGCGACAACGTGCGGGGGGCTCACCCAGAGCTCTGTTGCATGCAAACCTTCGGTAGGGCTGATGAGGCATGGCATGAATGTTCAGATAGATGCACGATGTGTGCCACCTTCAGGGGGGTTTCAGTCACACCACCACGACAGAACAGCTATCACCGTCGTTCAATCCCCCCCCCACCCCCCTCCCTCACTACATAAGGGGTTTGTATAGCGCATTGCAAACTTCCTACAGACGTAGACTTCCTATAGACGTATATCTAATGTTTCCTGCATTCATGGCCTCGTCAAGAGTTTGGAAACATGCACTGAGTGAAACAACAGTGGTGCAATGTGCCGAGCGGGTGATGAATGGCCGCATGTACGCAGTCAACTTCTTCCTGGACAGTGCAAGCTTCTACTCAGAGGCAGCACTGCATGTGGTGGTGTTCCTCCACCTCAGGGGCTGCCTCCCTCGCCATGGCCCACCTGGCTGCCACGCCGCTTGCTTTTTGGGGGCGTTGTGAAGATGGCGAGAATTAAGTGCATGCAGGTCAGGCACCCAGGGCTTGCTTTCGTCCACATGTACAGCTTATAGCTTCAAGCTCAAATCAACAACTTTTCTACAAGTTGATATAAACTTTTTCTCTTCGTTTCCATCAGTAGTCGTGCTCGAGGGCAGTTCCAGATAGGTATCTGTCCTTTGGAGCTGTGATTCTTGCCTCTGCACACCCGCCGACCTTGCCCGTTCCCGCTGCATCTTCTTGCACATCTCTTGATGTGTGGGCGTGCGTGTGCGGTACAGCCGAGGTTGGCAGCAAGCAGAGCAAGGAAAGCCACATGTAGCCAACATTGTGGTGAGTGGCACCGAGGAGGTCTCATTCTGGCGCCCTGCAGGAACGTACACATCGCGAATCAAATATATAGGTATCACGAACCAGGTCTCCAACCGAAAGCCATCTTTGAGCAGAGGGTGGCCACGCCGAGTGTGTTAATCTGCTATTTATGTCCAGCCCCAAAGGCTTCTTTATGCGCGTGCACATGCAAAGTTTGGACAACCGGTATGTCTTTCACTGCATGGTCAGTTGTTGCAGGATGGCACCGACTTGCGCCATCACCACATTTTGCGTCACACCTGGTGATATCATTAGTAGCATGCGCAGACCCTTAAAACCCTGGCCTAGATGGCTCATATGCGAGGGGCTTACATGTACTATGCAGGGAGAATGAATTCATGTACTTCACATTAATGGTCGAAAATATCTTTGTATCCTCAAGTACAGACTTTCAATTCAACATGCACCAAAATCAAGCTTTAGCGTATCGCGCACATGTGGCAGGCTTTGGCCACATCACCTGATGAAATTAAGACAAATGGGCAAATTTATCAAATTAACAAACACGGTACTTCCACTTCTATGCCGTTGCGTTCTTGAAGCGACAGTACTTGGAACTGCAGTTAGAAAAGTCCCAGCAATGCTGGAACAAAAACATGACTTGTGTATTTGATGTATGTCGCAGGAGATGTTCTGTAAATTGTGCTCAAGTTTGCACGAGGTTGGACAAGGTAGGTTTCAAGACGTGCCGCTAAAATATGCTGTGCACTGCTGGCGAGTACCATCTGTTTGTAGATAATGGCTTTCATATAAGGTAGGGTTGTAATACTTTTGGGTCCAGGAAACAGTCGCTAGCTCCCCCTATGTGAAATATGGTCATTGTCACGTGCTATATTCTGGAAACATTGCCAGATTACACCCGCCTCTCGAAGGTTCTGAGCCAGGTATGTGTCGTTTACAGTCAGAAATTTTTTCAGGGGCAAAACCTGAACATTCGCAACAGGCTGTTTCTCAACGGCCAGACAGGGGGCGGCAGCCCCCCCGGCGATGCATGCATGTCCGCCTTCCCACCAGGGGGGGCAGAAGCTCCCCCGGTGATGCATGTGAGCACAACGCCTTCAGGACCACGAAACATTGTTCAAGAGACATGCATGCGTTTTATCTCTTAGTCATCTGCACAGTGCTTCTTGTGATCATCCGCATGAATGGGGCCAAGTAAGCGACATAGAGGTAACACAACAGCATTGAATGAGTCTGTCAAACTGTAGTGTGCACGATGAATGATTTCAGAATATCGCTGTGGTACAAACAATGTCCGTTTCACACTGAAACCCTGCATGACTGGCAGGAAGGCTACTTAACGGAAGGCTACTTAACGCTGGTGGTGCGACCCTGCATGTAACATGCTGCAAACCAGTCTATGATTACACCAGGCCCAGAGGTGGAACAAGAATCACGTTCCAACCTTCGCGGAGTATCAAAGCAGGGCTTGTGAACCTAACTATCTCTCGAGCAATAGTTTGTCACAACATTGCTCAACCTCAGCATCATGCAAGGTGATATGTTCCTGCCATCGAGCACGCTAGGCACCGATCCAATGGACAAGATTGCTCTGCCAATCAAATGCTGTTCATGAGCTCATTTCAATACCAACTGTGCTCTTATCTTCCAACCGGTAAGGTGAAAGCAAGGCACATGCAAGCAGTGAACGTTGCAAACGCTAAAACAACCACCGCTTATCTCTGAGGACACACATGGATGTCCAGAAAGCAGTCCCGCAGCTTTGCATGAAGAGGAACCTTCTTGCACCGTGGGCGTTGATAGCTGCCAGCAGTGACCCACAGGCGCACCATGCCTCCACGCAGCAACGCCAAAACACCATGCAGACTACTCATTCATGCAAGAGCACCACTATTCCGCCTCAATGTGTAGCAGCATACATCTTAACTCTCTGACGCTGTTTGATCCTTCCTGTAATCTCAACCTCATCCAGTGTTTCTTCCATTTCCGGTCCCAGAGAACCCATGCTGAACATCCTGAGAGGGTGAATAACAAACCATTGCACTTCTGGAGAACAGCCCAATTTAATCTTGGAGAACATCACACTTCGATCAGCTTATACAAATATTTTCTTCTTCCCCGACGGGTACACAATCCTGCACACAGCATTGCTATAAGTGTCGAGTTATTTTTCCGAGGCGATACACGTGACTCCTTGCATCGGACAGCGCAGACAACTGTCGCCAAGCAAAAAAAAATACATGTGACATCCCATAAATGGAGTGTTTCACCGAAAATATGTGTTTTCCCCATTTCCTTGAAATCAGCCTCCAAACATCAGGAGTGTGATGGTGCTGACAACATCCCTCTTTGATACTCTGGATTCCGAATCCTATAAAGTATGGGCCTGTTTACCATGTGATGAAGACCCAGTTGATGGTCTGGGCGTGACAAATTCCGTCACGAAAAGCTGTTGGAAACACGTCTCTAATATTCTGGCAATGTTATTCAGAACGTAACGTGTTTGTTCGTGCATGCATGACAGAGTTGCAGGCATGAACGAGAGTTGCGTACAACGTTGTGCACAGCGTGAATATATTAGATGATGAATATATCTGACTATGTCTATTTTGATCTAGTCATGTGCTGACGAAGCAAAGGTCTCGCGCGGCGTGGAGCTCCAAAGTTTTACCAGCCGAAGTGAACTATTACCGTAGCGATGTTTTGTGTTGCCACTCGCCTAGCTCTAGCCTGTCTCTGGATACTATATGTAGGGCGTGCGCCCATACGATTTGAAACCCAACCCAACCACCTGATTGAACTTTCTGTCCTACTCAGCACTTGGTCCTGATCACCCAAGGCTGCTGGAGTACCACGAGTTCGCTCACTCAAATCCAACAGAAGCGGCCCCACAAACACACCAAAGCAAGCTGCTTTACTGAAACGGGTGGACACAAAGGTGAAAGAAACTCTTCGACTGATATGCCATCAAAGAACAGGAATCCGGGACACGTAACACATCAAGAACACAGCTCAAGTGGGGGTGAGGCGGACAAACCAATGCAGAGAGCTCCAGGGTGAGGTAGGAGGCGCACATAGTAATTTCCTGGGCAGCAGTCATCAGTCGTGGTACATGCCTCGTATTGACCAACGCATTCAACCTCTGCATGCGTGCGTTTTGTATTGGGCCAGATTAGGTATCGAAAGGCTACGGGCAAACTCACGGGCAGGCATGCACAGGCGGTACTGAAACATCACTGTGCAGCTGTCTTCATGGACTGCTGACAACAACCGTGGATCATGAAGGTGGCAAGGTGCAGGGTCTACGTACAGATGCACAATTTTGATCTTCATTTGGTCAATATAACCAATTTTCGGCTACATTCTATCTCTACAGGTGCAACATTTGTACCTATCGTTGATCCATATCACAAATGTTGGTCTCCATTTGGTCTCTACACAGGTGCCCAATTTTGGGTACGACCATGTGTGATAACAGAGGCCCTCCAACAGGAACGTAAGTTAAGTTGCAGACACAACTCCATAGAATGGCTCAGGGGCCCCTTCAACAGGAACTGGGCATCGGTAGCATACGAATGCATGGTGGTGTCTACTGTGCTCAACGTGCAAGCTGTCTGCAGGAGGGCGCCACACCTTCGCACATGCCACCATTGCATAAGCCATTCCTAAAACGACTGACGCTGCACACCTCTCCTGCACTCCATGCATTCACTAGAATTTCGGTACTTTGGAGCATATGCTATATACAATGAATGCATTGACATGCACAAAACATGTCCTTGAGCAGACCCGGAAAATTCAATGTCTTCAGTGCATTACAGGACAGCAGCAGGTATGGGCAGGAACAGAATTGCTTCCCAGGAATTGCGAGAGAGTATTATTTTCGGTGACACATTATGCTTGCTCGGTGCCAAATAACGAAAGGCGCCAATGGAACACTAGGGAAGTTTGCGGCGCGAAGTTCAGAACAAAACAGCTCATCCCGCAATACTCAAGCAGGACGCAAATCAACCTTGGCCAGGAATGTGATCTGCCCTTCACAGAAAGACGCCAGGGGGGGGGGGTATACGAAGGCACGTTAGCGAGGCAGACATGCATGTATTGGAAGACGAAATGAAAACACACGCACACAGGAAACACTGCTCGACACACACACACACACACACACACACACACACACACACACACACACACACGCACCTTATGATCTTGTCCACTCATGACACACATGGCTACAGGTGGCTGACTCATTCAGGCAACAAGGTGACCAGGAGTGCTGACTCTCAAGCAGGGGATCAGCTTGTGAAGCTTGACAGTACAAGCTGGGCATTGCGGAGCAGGAACGCACCATCAAGGTTAGTGACAATGCAGGTGTTGTCAACACACTCGCCCGACTGGCATTGATCCAGCCCATCAGAGCAAGTAGCCAGTTCGCAAGCAGGCGGTGGTGGGGGGCACTCTGCACAGGCACGCAACTTGGATCGTGAAATCACACATGCCAATGTCACAAAGAAGAGCTGCAGTAGTTTTGTGGATGTTGCGTTCAGGTTTCATTTGTGTAGACAGCGACCTGTGACAGGGGCTTTCGTGCTGCACCTTCCACGTCTGAAACACACATCTTGCTGGACACGGTTGTGACTACCAGGGTGTCTGTATATGTACCACAGGACATCGAAGAGGGAGATCGCACCTGTAGCCGGGGTCAGATCGCAGCCTCCTGAAGCGCTGCAAACGTTGCAGCATCTGCCTGGCAAGGGTCATCTGCAGCACTTGCAATATTTTCACGAACAGTACCATTGTACTGTCAGAGAGACGTGCTTCCAACAGCTTTTCGTGACGGAACACAGGCGTATTTTGTACGAACATGCATGCATGCATGTTCAGAAGTGTGCCATGCCGGGTGGCAAGTGACCTCCAGACATGATCGGAAACATACAAGCGTACGTACATTACCGTGGATTACAGCAGATCAGATGTCCTGCACTGAAATTTCTATGCAGTATGATGGGGCCAGAGGCAGGGCCAGTGGAGATAGTGGATTGATTCGACGTCTTGTATGGCACGAATCAATAGCAGTTCATTCTGGGGCAACTTCCTGGAAGGCCACTACCTCCAACAAAGCACTTTCTTTTACATACTGCAAAAGGATAAAAACACATATATAAATCGATTGCCACAACGTGATGCTATTCATCTACAAGAGTTGCAATTTGATGCTCAGTTTTCCATGGCCCCGCGGGGCTTTCTGAAACACACATGGCCACAGGTTGCACACACACGCAGCTGAAATGCTTGGCAACATTGATGTAAGAGAAGCAACTCTGCACTAGTTGGGGGGCAACTTTGGAAATTGCAAAGTGGAAGCATGAAGCGAGTAAGCGCACCTGTGTTGGCAGTCTTGGTGCAGACATTGTCCACGCACATGGCCGTCTTGCACTCAGGGTCATCCACTGAAGCGGCGCACTCAGCAGGGTCGCAGGGCTCCACACAGGTATTGGGGGTGGTGGCGGTGTCACACTGTAAACCCTCTGAACATGCACCTGCATGAATATTGTGCACAGTCACTGCAGCACCGCACCAAACCATGTGTTGGGACCTTGGCAGCTATAGCACACCAAGAACAGTGTGGCCTAATGCTTTTTTGTAAGAAACTTCTTTGCTGTAGCGGGGTCCAAGTTGAAGGCATATGTGATACTACGCGATCACCTCACATACATGCGCTCATGCATGCACAGTCATGTATTTACCTCCTGCATTAAATTGATGTTATGCCAATGCTACAAGGCGAGCTATGCGTAGACAATGAATGTGTTACAGACATCACATCGGGTGAACCAGTGCCTTGGTGTGTGAAATGAACTCAACATAAACATTCATGCTTGAATAACCACGAGTATCAGCTGTGGGTTTTGGAGACTACAGCTCTGGTCTGAATATGCAATACAAGTCATAGCTAACCTGCAAGGAGCATCAGGAATTTGACCGTGCAGCGTATGCATGCAGTGGACAAAGTCGGAACACAGTCTCGAGTGCACCATCCTGAGACAAGCTCATGTCATGCGTGTGCGTGTTGAGGATCTTACATCGATGGACCACACACATGCATGCGCGTTGTAATATAGCAGTGTGAAGCTCACACCTTCACAGCATGCATCACCAGCCACAGTGTCAGCAGCCATGCAGCCAGGGCCAGTGCAGAGCACAAAAGTCTCGAAGATTCTCCGCGGCACAAGGGTGATGCTTTCAGAGGCAGTGTTCTTCAGGAAGCAGCGGTTGCTTGGGATCCTCCGAGTGGCTGCAGTGCAACCTGGAGTGGCTTCGCATAGTGTGACACACTCTGCCAAGGTTTCCCTGAAGAGACTGCCCTCCACTTGCGAGCCAGGAATGCTGCTGCCAGGGATGTCAGTGGCTGCACGTTCAACGCCACATTCCACAACAGGTGGGGGAGGAGGAGGGGGGAGGGGGGAGCACAGGATGATTGTTGAGAAGTTGGGCCTGGAAATGGTGGTGATGTCGGCAACGGGGGTGGCCTTCAGGAAGCAGCGGTTAGAGTTGTTCCTGCGGGTGGTAGTAGTGCAGCCTGTGGTGCCCTGGCAGAGCTCCGCACACTGCTCAATGCTGCTACGGAACAAAGAACCTTCCACTTGAGACTCCGGGATGTTTTCCCCAGGGGTGTCGGTGCCTGCCAGAACCATGTCACACGACCCTGCAGCATGTAAGAACATGTAAAAAAATGACCAGCGCCTCTGGCATAGGCTGTTGGTATGTAAAAGGGTTCTCGCCCTGTGCACCGAGACAGATTATCCAAAAATACTACCTGTTGCCACTTACGTACATTGTGCATGATCTGTTCGCAACCGTCTACAAAATAGTGCCACTAGATCGGCAAGTGGAAAGGACTGTATTCTAGCCTGAATGTTCAATCAAGTGTGTGATGCATCATATCAGTGGACCTGTATGTATGGATGTGCAAGGCGCCAGGAATACAACCGTTCCCCGACCACAACAATGCTCACGATCTCAGTCTGATAATCTCACTGTGGACGTGACCGCATGCGCGCATGCAGCGCAAGCTTGCGCAATGCTGTAACCAGGCCTGGGAGTGACGTTTTCATCGATGAACGATAGCGAAAAATCTCTGGAAAACGAAGTGGCCTATGTGGGTGCAAAAGCCACGTGCATTGCCTGCATCTACCCAACCGGTACATACACAGACGAACGCAACGAAAGAATCAGCGCGAGGTCTTCATATTTGAAAACGTTTCCGATATCTTGGAAAGCGTTCACATCGAACAGTTGTTACGACGTGATATGTCATCACGAGGTCATGTGAACAGAACGTAGTCTTCCACGCAACACACTTCGAAAGACTGCAACAGAGACAACAACACGCACGATCGCAACGTTTCATCGAGAGGTCTTCTGAATGGGAGCAGAGGAACGATTTCTTCAGAGGTTGTGCGTTGTACGCTGCGGGTAACGGTTCTAAGGCTACCGGGTTCAGCTCACGGTGCTAACATCACGAACTCAGGGTGGTGTCTGGCGACTCTGACTGTTTTCGTCAATCTATGGCTCCTGAACGTGATACTAATACATTGGACACGAATCAAGGAAGCAACTGAAAACGCAACGAGTGCGCACGGCAATGCACACCTGGCATGTCGGCTCGAACTCCTGCACTTAAGGTTCCACTCAGTAAAATCAGCATCGCCGTCACCATCGTTCGCCCCGGCATGCCTACCAAGTGCATCGTTAGCGAAGGAGCTGAATGTTTTAGACGGTGAAGCACAAACGAAAGAGGAATGTGGAGTCGCTTCGGCGGGGTGTTCACGTTGTATTGTGTAACACACTCAAGTCTAGTCACAAGTGCAAAGTATGACGCAGTAGGTCTAAATCCGGCGGGGACAATCTTTAAGGGGCCCGGTCAATTTGTGCTGGGCCTAGGCGATCACCCGTTTGTGTATATTTAGGTCAGGCGAAGTTTTCTCCTCGTAACGAGATGATGGCAATCATGGCGATCATCATGATCATGTCACGATCACGCCATTATCTATCTAGTTCGCAATTATCTAGCTAGTTTGCACGGACATACCTTTATAACACCCTTACTCACTCACTTCTAACTCTTCGGCCCCGACAGCCACACGGTTCACAACATACGATTCCACACGTGAAAAGCTTACGGATTCAGGCGCTTGCGTGCAACGTGCTGCGCGCCTAGCCCGTCGACATGTACGAGGTGGCACCAAGCCACTTCGCACCCTTGCCCTCATCGGTTCGTAATGGTACCCTTCCTCCTGCACACACTAACCGTACAAGGTGAACGACAGCATCAGCTCGGATGGATGGAGAGCACTTCATAACGGCACCACGTACCATGCAACGATATAAAGTTATTGGAGCGGAATTCACGTGTTCTGACAATACCTACATGATGACTCATCTTGCAATCACGTGCAGGCTTGCGTGGCTCGCAATGTGAGTAGGAGGGCAGAATCAGCTGCGTGCATGTTTGCCCGGCGCTCTTAGGGCCCCCTGCACCTTCCCTTCCCGAACATTCCTCCCAAATAACTGTTGCTGCACCACTGGCCGCGTCAACTCACGCGCCTCCGGGCGCGTTGAGTCGAACGCTTGCCGGCAGGCCGCGAACGCTTCTTGCGAGTGCTGTCGGCGCAATATCTTGGTACTATAGCGTCTAGAGGTCGGCAGAACGTATCTCCAGAGCTCTGTGCTCGATACAGCATTGAAAAGCAGACAGTTGCATGAATCTGGTATCCGCCGTCGCGTGCGTGCCAGCCAGCCGCCACCACGACGTGCAACCCGCTCAGCGGAAGATATTGACACTACATACAAGGCATGTCATAAATTTTTTCATCGTCTCACATTTCTGCGTTTCTTTGTTTCCGGATTGCTATGCTCCTGAACATGGGCGCGCCTTGCGGGTGTGTCTCGCCGCAATCTTACAATGTGGTGCGGAGCGCTCCGCCACGGACCACGCAACCAAACACCAAACCACCTACCGTATTTAAAAAATATATTTAAAAACTGTGCTTCTGAACTGCCCTGCGCTCTTCTCAGTGCTCGGAATGCGATATCTGCGTTGCTGTCGGCGGGAGCAGTCATCCATAATCGTCACGTGCACGCACGTGTTTATATACATGCGCCCGCCACGCCCTGCACCGCGCACCAGGCAGACACGAAAGTGACAACAGCAAGGCTGAACAGCACAGAGCAGGTAGCATCTAGGTACAACGCGTGCGATTCAAAGCGCCAACTTCGCAGACGCCCGTGGCGCGCCCACTTTGATGTCGGAGGCTACATGGATGCAGTGA
>JAUMHD010003280.1:0-15328 GCA_032359135.1 Ulvella scutata
CCCCCCCCCCCCCCCCCCCCCCCCCCCCCCCCCCCCCCCCCCCCCCCCCCCCCCCCCCCCCCCCCCCCCCCCCCTCTCAATACTGCCCTGCCCTGACGTGTTGAGCCAACAACTCTTGCTTCACACCTCAACGGTTAATACTATGATGCATTACAGGTATCAGAATGTTCTGCAACAATCTAGAAGGAGTCGTGGATGCGAGCGAGCGGCGGCAGCCTGTGGAGCAGGCGCACCCTCCTAGCCACTCTGACAGCACCACGCCGCTGCCAGTGGCCCTTGGGACAAAGCCCTTCATGTTTTAGGATTACGTGATCACAGTGGAGCAGATAGATTGAAGTCTGCGGCCAATGCAGACAGTGTAGTGGCTGCTGACAAGTTTCCAATGGAATCGAATCGCTGACAATTTCGATCGAATTTGAACAAAAAAATCAATGTAAATGTTTCTTATCATTGACGCATCATGATGGTCGCCCATTGCGAGGTGTTCGCAGGGTTGCCTGTTGTGGTCTCTAAAGTTACAGTAATCAAGTCCGAACACACTAGACAGGAAGTTGCCTAAATACTTGCCAACTGTTGGCCAAGCTGGTAACACACTCAATGCAATACAACAAGTGACCAAGCATGACACTCACACAGGCCGAGCTAGCGGGAGTCGAAGGTGAAGTCACTACAGTTGCACACTAGGACCGAAACTAAGAGCAACATTTCGGTCCAAGGGTACCTCCAGGTCAAATTAATCGTTCTTTGTTGATCTTCCGTTCTTTGTTGAGGGGGTGCTGAGGCCGAAGCCCTCTTTGGGTATGGCGTGGTTCCCGATTAGCTCTCTCTGTTTTTGTTTGGTGGCTAGCCCGAAAAATAACAAACTGCCCGAAGCAATCGGGCAGTTTCCTGAACTTCTGTACCAGCCTGGGTGTTACGCTGCCACAATTCTTACAGCAGGGTAAGCCAGAAGGGTAAGCCAACCCTGCACAACAGCCAGGCATGCCGGGCGCATATATCTAACAGGATCACCTGATATTCAAATGATCAGGTGCTCCTCATGTTCAAATCAGTCCCGATTCGAATAGATCTATACTACTCGCCCTAGAGCAGTCGACACGCGGCCCGATTTGAATAGGGTCGGATCCCAACCCAGCGTTGACCAAACCCGGGCATTTCGTCGCTACTGAACCAAACAGCGTAAGATTTTCTCGACTTGCATCTGTATCTGAAATATACCGTTATCATGTAGTCGTGCAGGTTCGTATTTTTGGTAGGCTTTCAATGGCGTGCGTAGTGATGTGCACGTGCATGCCAGTAGAAACTGCGCCCTTTCATCCATTTGCACCCTGCGTCGCCGCCACTTTCGCCGGTAGAGGCATCTATGGTAACAATGTGACGTCTGGAGCTATCAAGCGGCGGGGACGCAGGGTGCAAACGGAGTGCCCGTTTTCGTATGCATGGGTTCACGCTGGGTTGGGATCCGACCATAGAAACAACTCGTCTGCTCGTCCTATATGATATCCTAGGGCAGTCGACATTCGACCGCTGTACATTCGAACAGAGTGATGCGAGACGCTACGTACGCTCGAGTAGGTTGTCACATACCCGAAAGGCAATGCATAGGCAACACGAAATGTATCGTTGTTCGTCACTGGATCAACTACCCATCAAGTGGCATCGTCAGACGTCTATGCGAGTGTTGACAGCAAACGAACAGTAACACAAACGAAGGGGACGAGGCAAGGCAGACAGTTCCTCCAGTGCTCACTTTCGTCCGCGCCAACTGCGAGAGCACTTGATGACGAAACACAATGCCACGGTCACGTGCAAGGGCACACCACAACCCATGCACACTGGAAGGTCAGCCCCAGTACAAAGCACGTTGCTGGCCATGGCAACGCATCGGCCCCATTTTTGCACTTCACCTACTGTCCTGAACTATTTAAGGGAAATTTTCTTGTCCAATTAGCCCCTGGGGGCCATGCTAAGGCGTGTTTTTGTTTCGAGCGAACTTGTCAAGCCCCCCTTCGACCCCGCCTAGCCCCATTACCCCGTCAATACAATGTTCGCACTAGCAGCCTTTGGATCTCGCGCATAGCCTCCCCGCCCTGCTGGAAAGATACAAATACTTTCAATACACGAACTTGAATGAGTTCTGCGTCGCGTATGGTGGCTGAACATACTTACGAGCCAAGGTGACGAGTCACATATTCGTCAGGCAATTACCATCCATTTCGGTCCTTGATAGCGCCAAGTTCGCGCTTGAGTACATCACAATGTTCTTCTTAAAGTGTAGGCTAGCTTTGTGGATAACTGTTGCCTTGGCCGCTCTGTCCTCTGTGCTTCCAGTCGAGGCTGTCAGAGAGAGGAGACTCTATGACATCCTTTCAGTGCCAACTGATGCCTCGGAACAGGACATCAAGAAAGCATATCGCAAGGCAGCGTTGTGCGTACTTGCCTTGGTTGCTGTGTATCTAAGGAGTGAATTTTCACACCTCGTGCCACAGCATTGTATCGACCCATACAGAAGCTGCCTGCAGCATCTTCGCGCCAACGCAGACATGACCCACTGTGTACATTTTGCTTGCGAAGGCGTCGTTATCCGAGTTTTTACGTGCTTGCTTGCTCTGCATTCACACTGTTCTTCAAGCAAGGGCCCAAGTCACACCCAGGACTCTAGAGCGTACAGTGAGCGCACAGTACTCGTTCACGAGGATAGATTCATGTCCGTACTGCAGGAAATGGCATCCAGATCGGAATCCGGACGATACCGAGAAGGCGGAGAAGAAGTTTAGGGAGGTGCGTGAATTATGATCCATTGGATGAGAACAGATGTCCCCGTGCAGCCAAGCAGTCATTGCACGACTTGCAAAGTCGCATTTCTGTACTCCTGTTCAAGTGTCCGTCCAGTTGAAACATCAGCTGCATTCGTGTAGTGTGGCAACGGCCCTCACACGACACGGCTCCTCTGTGCAGATTGCTCACGCTTACGAGGTTCTGTCGGACGAGGAGCAGCACCAAATCTATGACAGGGTGTGCGGTCGCATGCAACTGGTCTCACTAGTGATTTTCTGGTGTGAAAAGTGACAGGCATAACTCCATAGAATGGCTCACGTATAGTGATGGCTCATGTGCAGTGAATTCAACCAATCCCCGCATCGTTCCACCTGCGAAACATCACTATCAAACCACAATGTAATGAAGATTTGGTTTCGTAGTTGGGCTGTTGGGATAGATTGTACATGTGGCTTGTGCCATAGAGCAGCAGCTTCTCGTCCTCTTTCAGCCCTCATATCCTTTGGGCACCAGCATGTTGTCTGGGCAATTTTGGAGTTCGCTGGTACAAAATCCCGCAGCACACGGACAACCTAAAGATATGGCGGTGGCTGTGCAGTATGGAGAGCAGGGTCTGAAGGGAGGTGCGTCTGGGGGCAGCCCCGGTGCCAGTGGGGCCGGGGGACATGCCGGACCCGGGTTCCGATTCCAAGTACGCTTCTGTGCCTCATTGTATCAGAAAATACTGAATGTTGTGAGCTTTGGGACTCAGATGCAGCTTCTCTGCATGCATTCGGCGTTGCTTGCTCTCTTGTGTGGAATCATGCTGTAGCACGTATGCCGCAATTCCAACGTAGCATGCATGGGTAGCATGTAGTTTCCCCTGGCTCCTAGGCAGGTCACTTGCACGCTGACGTGTGAGACTGGAACCACAGTTATTGTATCAGTACAGTTCAGTCCCGTTTCGTCGAACCTGCAATATCAGAAAAGATTGTTTTCCACTGTATGCTGACTTTCGAGTTGTTGCCCCCCCACCCCCCCCCCCCCCTAGTCATGCATTGTACGTCATGAGCGAGTCCTTATCGATGTACCTACTTTTGTTTCGTGGTGAAAACACATTTGCGAGCGCTTTCCCATACAAGCAGATAGGTTCGGTTGTCTGGATGATTTCATTCGTTGGACATTTTCAGGGGACATAGGTGCACGGCGAATCCAGACTGCCCTTCACTCATACAGTAACTTGATAATCAGGGTTGTAAGTACAAACTATTTCCTTTCGGGTTTTGAAGTGTTTGCATTTGCTTCCGCACTACTCGGAGGAAGTTTCAGGCTTCCAGGTTTTTGGGTGAGCTGAGATTGAAGTGGCGAGTTCTTTTCAGAGAACACATTGTAGGGGACATGCAATGAGTCGAGATTCATCTATACCGCACTACATTGATGTTCCTGTAGTTGTTCTGATGTGCTGACACCAAACTAGCGTTATACCTTTCACCTCCTTTACCTTCATTCACACAGTCTCCTGATGTGAAGGATGTGAATGCACAAAAGCTCTCCTGATATTCACATGATCGCATGATGTGTGGATGTACGTCTAAAACTCTTTTCTCTTCATTCACAGTGGTTTGTGAGTGCAGAGCGGGCACCCCTGTATGTGTTGGATGTACGCCTATAACTCGTTTATTTTCATTCACAGTGTTTTGTGAGTGCAGGGCGGCGACCCATTTGAAATGTTCCGAACTATGTTTGGCGATGATCCTGGCATGGGCGGCCGCTCAGGCAACTTCCACCGCAGCAGCAATGGAAACTCCTTCTCCTTCTCTTTCTCCTCTGGGGGTGGCATGGGGGGTGGCATGGGGGGTGGCATGGGGGGCCCACGGCAACAGAAACGAGGTATGCATGCGCACACTCAGGTGGATGGCCATTTGAACCCAACACAGAGTGCACACACGTTCACACCCAGAATGCGCGCACCTTTACACACAGAATATGCTACGATTGTGGGTGAATCTACTATATCAGTGATATCATCGCTCCTAGCGGTAGAATACGATCATAACCGATCGGGAGCTTTTGGTACTATCACAGAAGTTCACAGATTGCCCACACATTCGCACACAGAATGCTCTACAAATGTTTAATACTGCACCGAGAAGCGGTCCGTGAAGAGGAAGCTCGCTGTTTGATAAAAAGACTAAAGGATAGCAGGGACATGCATCAAGGACATGCATGAGAGGACATGCATTGGTACTGTGCAGGTAGGCCGGTACCCCCGCTGTATGAGGGCGACGAGAATGTTGCGCAGCTGGCACCGGAGGCAATGCCTTCGCGCAAGAGCGATCTTGTTCACATTGTGCACTTCTTCAAGGCAGACACTACCAGCCAGCAGGTGTGCGCCCGGACTCCCCCTTGATTCACCCCCACATCCTTCTTCTGCGAAGGTTTTGTATGCAACAACCCTCGTTGCATAAAACAAAACTCACACTATAAAAACAGGTTTGCATTCAAGAACCCGTCTTGCCTACGAATGTCATATTTGACGTTCTTAGTTGCCTTCAAACGGTGTGTACGACAACCCATGTTGCCTGCGAATGTCGTATGGAACAACCCTTTATACCTGCTAGTATCGTATAAGACAACCCTAGTTGCCTTCGAATGCCATACTCAACAACCCTTGTTTCCTGGTAATGTCGTATTCAACAACCCTGGTTACCTTCAGGAAACGAGGGTTGTTCAAGATCCCCGACTTCAGGCAGCTATGCTTTGCTGGTATGCACGAAACTGAAGTTAAAAACTTTCACAGTGTGAATGACATCGTGAACACGTGCAGGTGGCGTCGGTGGTGTCAGGGTTTGCTGAGAACATGGCGGGGTCTCTCATGCTGCGCGTTGCCGCTGTGAACTGTGCGCGACACACCGACCTCTGCGTGCAACATGTCGTGCACTCCTCCTCTGAGATCCTGGTACGTGATCTTGTACCCCTGTAGACGCTTTCAGCAGTACCTCCATCGATACATACCGAAGTGGCTGCTTTCGCTGATTGTACCCATGTAGACACTTTCAGCAATACCTCCATCGATACATACCGAAGTGGCTGCTTTCCCTGATTGTACCCCTGTAGACACTTTCAGCAATACCCGCATCGATACACATACCGAAGTGACTGCTTTCTCGGCAGTACTATTCGGGAAGCAACTAGCAGCTAAGTGGTTCATTTATCGCAGCAAGAGTGATTGGTTCGGTAGTATATCTGGGCAGGACTTGACGTAGCGCCTTCAGATGTAACGTCAGATGTAACGTCAGATGTAACGTTGTTAGCTGTTGCATAGGTAGCTGCTTACTTTCATGTGTTGTACCGCATTCCTCAGGAAGGGCTATAGAGCGTGAAATGGCAGTAGTTTTCGAGACAAGGGTCATAGAGCATGACATGGCAGATAGATACATGAATGTACGAAGTGTCGATGCATCTATCTGTTGCTTCATTACAAGATGCAATGTTTACACTGTGGATCCGAGCAAATAGTGTGCTTTTGAAGTTAGTGCGACTCTACGTTTGCGTCGTTTAGTTTGTAACTGCACGTTTTTACAAGAAAACTGCATGCATGCATGCAGGCGTTCATCCCCGACAAGGACTCAACCGTCAAGTTCTCCGGCAAAGTGTCCGGAGGTGCACTCAAGAAATGGGCGCTGCAGCAGATCCCCTCGCACGTGACAACTGTGAATTCACACCGCGACTTGCAGCAGCTTCTGCAAGCTTGTTCGATGAGCCGCAGCCCGGAGTCCAGCGGGGCCGGCGCCGATTGGGCCGCTTGTGCCCTTCTAGTCACTGACAGCACCGAAGTGTCCGCGCTCTGGAAGGGCATGTCTACCAGATATCGGGGGAAGGTGTGGCTTAGGTGGAAACTGTTGTTCTAAGCTAATTTGAGCTCAGGTCATCTCAGGTGTCCAGTGGTTAAAGTAGACTGGCTATGTTCAACAAAAGATTTGAAAAATGTCCAGTCCACCTTTACCACTGAACTCATGCGCTTATGCATGCATGACTAACGTATCTTGGTTGCGATGCAGGTGGCTCTGGGGCAAGTTCACAGTAGCAAGCTTGCGGGCCTGGGGCTGGCGGCTCAGGTGGACGTAAGCATGGATGGCCCCACAGTGGTCGTGGCCTGCAACGGTGACCTGAGCTCTGCGCGCGTGGTGCCGCTGCCTGCGGAAAAGAAGGGCCGCGCGCTGACTCAGCTGCTGGGTGAGTACAGGGGTGGCAGTAAATGCCGGCAAGGTGCGGTGTTACCACCCAACTTCCTCCGCTTGCTTGTATGTGGACTTGTGTGCGCTGTTTTAAGCTTTGAAGGAACACTTTCCGAAGGGTGGGTGCTGGGCGGGGGGTGCCCCCTAACTCACCCTTCAGCCTAATACGGGGGTAGCAAGATGACTTCTCTTGGGGGTGGGGGGGGGTGATTAAAGAAAGGAAGGGGGAGGGGAAGTGTCTCGTGATGTAAGTTGACAAAGGGCTTCTGCCGGTAGTCCTAAGCACGAAGACAATGCAGACAACGAATACAACGACCATTTGCTGACGTGAACTTTGGTGCGCTGTGCAGAAGTGGATCTGAGCACGGACAGCCTGCTGGGCATGAAAGTGAAGCACATCAAGGCTCTGCTGGTGGACCGAGGCCTTCAGTGCAGGGAGTGTGTGGAGAAGGGCGACTTTATTTCTTTCTTGACGTCAAAGTTGAACCTTGCCGCCTCTAGCCACGGCTCCGAGTTGTAGCGAACAAAGTTGCAATTTCTGCGCTTTTGTTCTGAATTGGTGACTACATACATGGTGCAACGGAGCTCCGTAGAACCATGCATGCATAATAACACCTCCTGTGCATGCGTGCAAAGGAGCTGCAGTGATCACATGTGATGTGATAGGTGGCAATGTTGGCGTGGTGTGTTTGTTTTTGACCAAAAAAAAACACTGCCCATGCGTTCGTAGCCCACGCGGTGGTGGTGGCGAGCATGAAGCCTTGGCGATGATGGCCCAAATTTGCGACATGCATGCATGTATGTGGAAGAACCCTGATTTGGATGTTGGTGACAATTATGCGTAGTTGAGAGTTGAATTGTAGAGTTGAGGTGAATGGTGGAGGCAGAGCGCTGTAAACCGTGACGAGAATGAATGTGTAGACATCATCATCGCGCAGCTATCACGAATGTGTAAATACAACCAATGCGCATCAGAATGTGCGCAGATCAACAACACGCTGTGCACATATCATCAACACATATCATCATCGATGTCAACACCCATATGATGATCATCATCAGCACATACCCATCATCAGCACATACCCTCAACCCGCCGCAGCCACGTCATGTTGAACCGTTTGTATGTACACGCGTTTTCACATTGCGGCGTTGCCCAGCACTGGTTCCTTGCCATGACAGGCGTGTGGAGGGTGCGCAGAGGGTTTGAGAAACTGCATCCACACTGGTGCGGCACTCAAGTACGAAATGTGTGATAATTACATCGATAGTGGCGCGGAACAGTTGCACACAAAAGGCATAGGACGAAACTTGTGTGTACATCAACAATCTGGGTTCGCGATTGTTCATATTGCATCAGCAGCGGACACATGCTAACACTAATCCGTGCTCAACAATTTCACATTGGGCTTGGGCTTGGGCTTGGGAGGCTGTCGTGCGGCGAGAGTGATATTTACTTCGACAGTGGCGCGGCACGGAACCTATAGCTACCGCAGTAGCACCCAAAATGCATGCAGGTCTAGGAGCATCTCCAAGAATGTGGCGTGAGATTGTGTTAGCTACAGACGGAAGCCGAGAAGTTTACATCCACAGAGGACCATATCACACGCAGTGAAGGATCCTCGAGCACCACCATAGACCATCTGAATCCAGCCCCACACGCAACGTGGGGCTGGTGCCTTCAGACGCAACGTAGCAGCATGCTAAAGTCACTAAAGTCGGTGCTTAGGCGCCCCCCAACAACCACAAAACACAACAAACAGTACACAACACGATGAGTCAACAACTGCTACGCAGGGGGCCCAGACGCTGGAGTAGTAGTGGCTGAGGGGGCGTCTGCCTTAGCGGGGTCGGCGGCCGCGACAGCCGCCGCAGCCGTCTTTGTCATTTGCACGATGCGGTCTTTGATGGCTTTTCGGTCTTCGGCCGGTTCCAGCCATGCAATGCGGACGTTTGTGGATTGCTCTGGGGCCGCAGCAGGCACTGCGCGCACATTCATGCCCAGGCGGTCGATGGAGAGCATCGTCGCGGACTCCACCTGTAGACACTCTGAAACGCTTACACCATAACATACGATTAAATCCTACGCACTATACTCCCCTGAGATCAAATCCGCTTCAGGCCACTTTTGGGCATGACAATGTCGCCCAACTAAGAAATATGGCCCTGGGGCTGAAAACGAAAAGGTTGTTGGTAAAGAATCTAGTGAGGCTTTCAGATGTAATACCATTTCTCTTGGTATGTGGCTTTCAGATGTTATACTGTCTTCTTGGTATGTGGCTTGGTATGTGGCTCGGTATGCGGCTTTCAGATGTAACACCATCTCTCTTGGTTGGTGGTAGTGGTAGACCACTACCACAGTCTGACATCAAAGAAAGATGGTCTTACACCAAAGAGAGACTGTGTTGCATCTCCCTTTGGTTCATTATTCAAGCGCTGAACTGCACAGCTGTAGAGGCTAGCCAGTTGAGCAACGCAAAGCAAAGCATAGCACAGCAAATAATCAGAGGGGGAAAAAGTGAATGTGTGGTCGGAGGGCGACACGGAAGCAAAAGATCAAAGTCCTGACCGTACAGCAGCTGCAACTCCCCCATAAACACCCTCACAATGCATGTTACACATGCATCGCGAATCGTGCGGGTATGTCATGTTGTGCAATCGATGTGTGTCGCCTGCCTCTTTCTCAGGAACGAAGCAATTCCTGGGAACGTGATTCCCATTTACATGGTCACATTCCCAGCCCGAAGTTTCCAAAAAGTTACAGCTGCTCTGATCTAGAACAAGAATTTGATGATCCAAAAGTTGAGATAAAGTCCGCATGCGACACGGTAGACATATGCAGAGAAAGCTTGGGGATCATGAATTCGCACCGTGAGCCCTGCAAAGTGCTTGATTATTGCAACGGTCGCAGATGCATGGTCCTCATTCATGTGGCCACACACAGGCTTGGAGAACTGTGCCAAAGGGTCAGGCTCTGCTGCAAGATAGTCCTCCGCTGACACCTGTAGACACAAAACAACATGCATGGTTCTGGCGGACATCAGTTGCAGACTAGCACACATACATCACATGCATACATGCACACACCCATCACAACACATCAGATACATGCATGTATGTGCGGTATAACAAGTAGCCCACCTCCATGCATTATAGACAAACTTAAACCGCCACCAATGAAGCAACCTTATTAAACTCCCATTCGCACCCGAATGGCCCACCATCAGAAGCACATATTTACTACCTTGTCCACTATATGAGTGCACTTTTTACGGCCCCAGCCCACGTCTATCAACTGCCCCCCCGCCCAACAGTCTATCCACGTGCATGCATGCAATACATGCATCAACATGCCCCAATATATGCACTTCACCACAACAGACAGAATGCGGCAGTGCTCCTGGCCACTCACTGCTGCAAAGGGGCGTTCAGGGTCAAAGAAACAACATGTCAACGCACACATGGTACGTCACAGAACATTGGGGTTGAAGCTGCATGCATACTCCTTTGTAGGTTTCACATGCATAGTGCGGTTGTACGCTAGGCAGAGTACTTCTGTGTTTCACTCCCTACGTGTATAGTAAATACTTAATGGACTCGCTGCGTGAACAGTACGACCGGTTCCACACTCCACGAAACAAGACTGTTTTGTGCAGTGTTGCATGTCATTGCACTCTCCAGCAATTTCAAATTACGTAAAGGTAGTCATTACACGAAACTACACTACTTTGACTGCAGACAGAACCGTACTGGTCTTCTTACAAACTGGAAAGGCAGTAAATAGGCACTAATGAGCGGTACTAATGCATCCCTGGTTTGATGGATCGAACCCTCTATTTACTAGCATGTTGCGCCGTTGCGAATGTCTTGCTGAGTGAACAACCTCCTGCTGTGCCATGTGATGGATGTACGTCTGTAACTTTACACCAATTTATTTGCAACCCAGGTACCTACAGCACCCCTGTGTTTGGAAACCTAGAATATGAGTATTGGAAACCTAGAATACGAATAGTGACAGATATTGGGGCAAGAAGAAAGAACCTGGCTGGCGCGACCGAAACCAGCAACAAGATTGCACTGCACAATGTTGTTCATGCGCATGTAGTCAAAGTCCCCGAAATCCACCCAAAACGCTTCCGGGTGCTTTTTCAGGTATACCTCCCTGCAGTCTGCTTTCTCTTCGGTTGGTACTTGCGCAAACTCCCCTGCATGCATGCAAGCCATGATGGGAAAAAACGCGTGATGGAAAACTAGGTGTCATTTTGTGTTATGAAACTAGGTGTGCTATGAAACCAAGGTTGCTGCCCACACAGCCATGCAGCGCTACATGTTGGTTTCTCAACACTGTGCGCCCTGCTGTTAGTACTGCAGTTGGGCCAAGAGTTCTGAAACAAGGATTTCGTGATGGTACTGTTGTGTCATTCAAGTGAAGTGGTGCTTCTCCTGTGTCAGTTGCCTTTTGGCTACTTGAGTTCAAGCTCATATGGTACCTTTCGGATTCATAGTCAAACTGACACGCCCGATATGGAAGCACGAATATTTGTAATAATATGCGCAATTTGGGTGATACTCGGAATTGATAATTACCGATCATGCATAACAACATGCATGCGGCCACTGTGATTCCAAGCTGTTGCCCCAATGGCACCCACAAACGTGCAAAACACCGCACCAGTGTTGAGAGTTACTTGACACGTCTCAGGTAAATTCATGACGTAAGCTGACAACGTAAGCCGGCTAGAAATACCTAGATGGTTCTAGACAACCTGGAGAGCCCTAGAGCAACACTAAGACATCAGAATAGTTCCCAGGTTAGGTGTTTGTCTGGTGAGGAGCTGTAGGTTCAGGAGTATACAAGCAGAGGGCGAGTCTCGGTCAAGTCAAGTTGTTGTTCTATAGATGCGTATACTGGCAACACACGTAGTTCTATCTTACCTTCAATCAACCAGTGATCGTGCATTGAGTCTAAAAATCACATGCACTCAGAGGAATGCATGTGCCTGCAATCCTCTGCTGATGGAGGTTACCTATCCAAAGGTATTCCTACTATTACATTTCCTAACCTGAGGTATTATTTTAGAACCGGCATGTCCTGTGTCGTTTGTGCGAGGTCGAGCTAAGTTGCCATGCGATCATTTGCTAGTACATGAGCCATTGTATGGAGTTATGCCAGTAAATCTACACACCCTTAGTGTAGAACCGTACCAGTGATTGTGCATCGACTCTCTGTCATATGGCTGAACCCTCCCTTTGCTATCACCATGCTCGCCTGTCCGTTTGCCTGTAGGTCCCTGAAAACATGTGTGAGATCATACTGCGAACCAGGATCGTGCGTGAACTGTGAACTGCAGGCATCTGTGAATCAACGAACCAGCGCTGTGTGCGTACTATGAACTGGCAACACCTGCAAAACTTCACTGCGAACCAGCACTAGGTTTGAACTCTGGACTACAAACATGAAACGTGTGTTAACTGTCACTGTGAAACACCAATGTGCGTGCCCTGTCAACCACCAACATGAAACAAGTGTGAATTCACACAGTCAACTTGCCCCGTTCGCGGACTGTGCACTGCAAACAGGCTTGAAGGTATCTGCTCTAATCCAAAGATGACTCATGAAATGGAGATGCTAACGGTGTGTGGGTTCAAGCGACCCTGTCCGCATGGGCAACTCTGTTAACAGAGAAGAACGCATAGGCGACCCGATATGTGTGGTCGACAAGTGTATTGACGTGGATGTGGAGCGGTGGAAGTGTGGTACCATAAGCTTCCCTAACGCATCAGATGTTGTCCAGAAAGCTGTCCAACTGAGAACGCTACACCCCTCGGGGGCGGGGTGGGTGGTGGGTGGCAAACCGGAAAATTCTCCCATACCAGGAGATGGCTATCAACAACAGGGTATCACAATTCTAAATGAATTGTGATATCAGGCATTTAGAATTTCAGGCATTTAGACTTGTGATCATATGTATCGAGTAATCCCATTGTCTCTTGGTATTTGATAGAGTAGGCATTGTATCTGTACCTAGAAATGCAACTGGACTACATACCGCACGCAGACAAAAAGCATGGAGACGCCCTATTCCAGATTAAAGAGCACCTATTTTGCTACATCACTGATGACCAATAGCAGTCGTTAAGCACGGGGCAGGAAACCTGCCCATATTTCTGTATCGTTTTTGAAATGTCCACAGGACAGCGCCCACTCGAGCCCTTGCCCCCGTGCGCCCCTTTACATTTGAAAAGCACCAGTTCTGTGCTGAACAATGAGCTATTTGGGGGCATTGTGTAAAACTGCGGGGAATGTACCTCCTGACAATACACCATCACACTGGCTTCCCTGACCGCGCAAACGAGTACCTGCTACAGATCAAATCCAGAGAACAACAGTATATACAACACATGTTTGCATCACGGAACTGCATCACATCAAAATGCTGCTTGCATTCGAGCTTGCATGCTGCACTGAAACGGATGAGTATGTTGCCCCGCACCGTTTGTGGCTTGAAAGGTTGCTTAGGCAGCAAAAGACTCGACCTTGATCATCAATAGCGAAGGGTGTCAATGCTCCCGCCGCGTAGCCTTTGGTAGGGCCTGAGCTGGAGATGGCGCACACCGTGCCATACTTCTCGTTGGCCACCAACGTCCTCAACTCTTCAGCAGGCGTTAATCGAGCAGCAGACTGCTCGTTGGCCTTGAATAGTTCTAGCTCTTTCTTGAACTCCTCGCTGATCGCTGCTGGTGCCTCGCCGTTCGTGTCATGTCCAGGAGCCTTTGCAGGTGTGCGCACAGGACGTGAATGAAATCGCCCGGCTACAGTACAGTGTACTTTCGCATATTGTGTTGATCGAAGCATGTTTCGGACAAGTACAGGTGCCATAGTGGCGCTGCACACACTAAATTGGTACCGATCGACTGAAGCGACGACCAGGACGCGATCACAAGAGGGAACCAGTCACTTCCGATGATCGATGGAAATTATTCGATGCAATGTTCAAGAGACAGCTTTTGGGGTGCAGAGTTGAAAAGTACAAGACCGATCCGTAATCAGGACGAGCTATCTGTCAAAGTATCCAACCAAATATCTGCGGAACCCATCACGCTGCAGCGCGCTGAACAGATAAAATGCAGTAGAGCAGGCCTCACTCCTAGGAGTCACGAGTCAGCACACCGCCGAGACTTACAAGTATACGTAGCATCACACCGAGCCCACTCTATATCTATAGAGTGGGCTGTCTATAGATCTAGTCTATAGATGTAGATCTATAGACACGTGCACACATCCCAAGATCTACATGTACATGTGCGAGAGAAGACATCGCACAGCATGCTTTGGCTGGCCTATCTGGAGATACGTAGCGCAGGGGGTCGTGGACCCTCAGGCTACCTGCTTGTCTTACTCTGTTGTCCCGCACCCACCCCCGCACCACATCCCTGACTATATTACTAGCTGGTCCTCCCCACTGTCTATGCTTCGCTGTTTTGCACTGATGGTGTACACCTTTCTCACTGTGCTCTCTCGGCAGCTGCCTTACTGCATTCTCTGGGCTGGGATGAGCTGCCGGTGCATGGGCGCTGTCATCGCGAAAACATTTAGCCTGTGTGTGACTGGAGCACCTATCACTACGTGATACTAGTTACGCTGGGGGCGTTGGGTGCAGTGTCTGTGTGGCTGTAAAGCTTCCCCAGTAGGGTGCCCTGACCCGACTGACCTCTGGGAATACTTTCTCCAGCAAGTTTTCCCCCTGAAGGGCGGGCGCGGACTGCTCTCCTTGCAGCACGGGATGCGAGTTGCTTTGATCCTTTCTCTGTGAGTACATATTGTGTCCCTTGGGTTCTTGATCCGTCTGTGGTCCTGCTGGAATGTCAGGCTGATGCGCCAGCTGGTGTCTGTGGTGCGTTGTACTCTGTCTGTCTTTTACCGTGTATATACTCCTTGTTGGTGCCGTGTAGATACTCCACGTTGTTGCTGAAGATGCGGTCCCTGTTGGCGACCCTGTGTTTGTTTACAACATTTTGCGGCGTTCTCTGCAGCCTATTTGTTTGCCTTCGTGGTCACGTGTGGCCCGGGCCCGGGCTCTGGGAGTGTACGTCCCCGTCCCACCCCTTTGGGGGGGACCTGAGAACGAAGCCCTTCTTGGGTATGGCGTTGTTACCGATTACATTTTTCTGTCACTGAATGCAGTGATGCACCGCACCTGCAGCTAGCTTTGAAGCATAACTTAGTGGGATGCAAGCCAGAAGATAGTGGGGATGTGTGAAGACACCAAGGTATTTGAGATACCTGGTGATAGAGTGACAAGACGAGACTACAGTTACATTGTATAGCAGCT
>JAUMHD010003291.1:0-15293 GCA_032359135.1 Ulvella scutata
AGTGGTGGATGTTTTGTGTTAGTTGATTTTGGCTATTTGGGTTCATGCCTATTTACTACCTTTCAGGTTTGTAAAACAGGGGAAAGCGAAAATCGAGCTTCAGTGCCTCTGTTGTAGGCACTGAAGCTTCAATTACTTCTATCTCTGGCGAAAGTACACGAGGCCCCATGATAACACCCATCTGATTTCGCTAGTGTGCTGCTCCTGACCATCAATTGGTTGGACCATTCAGAACATGTGTCCGGAGCCCAGTGCGCAATTTCACAAGCGAACATCAGTTGCCCTACACACAACTGAAGCAGCTGTGGGAGGGTTGTCCCAACCTCCTTCATGTTCCTTGTCCTGAGATCTGGCTCGGCATATCCAACTGGAAAACCTTTGTTGGAGCACCACACATGCAGTATTGGCATGCATCACATTCAGGGGAGCTCAATTGTGCTGTTCACTGCAGCAAATCAGTATGCACGTGACAATGCACAGCATAATTGGGTGCGTTGTGTGCGCTTCAGGCTTTACAAAGTATCTCTGAGATAACGCGCACGTACGAGATGACTGCCCACCGTTTCCTGAAGTGAAGGTCTTGCTGCGGCATTCTGATTGCATCTGAAATTATCGGAAATCATCACCTACTCGGTTCACAAGATGAGCGGGGATGTCCTGAGCTCTCTGAACGTGTCATCCATGAAGAGAGCGCGCACTATCCAGTTTCCTGGGGCGTTACAACTGCACAAACAGATTCTGAGCTCTGTTTCCCGTCGTAGTGCGTTCATTAGGGCTCAGCTTGAATGTGTCGTTGAGGATGCAAGCCTTGAGCTGCCTGAAGAGGAGTTCTTCTTGTGGCTGGAGTGCATGATGCTCACATCCTCAGATTTGGGAAGCACGGGAACACATAGGCTCGTACAGTATCTCAAGGTTAGTTTGATGCTCTTCTCTTTTCGTTTTTGGCGAACCTGTGGACTGCTGCTGAGTGCTCCACACTTTCGGTTCACAGCTGACCCACGGTGTGCTTGCTAGCACAACGGGACCACAAATTAGTTGAATAGTGGTAAATCAACAGTTGCGTGGCACTTCTGTGACTATATGAACTTGGGTTCATAAGCAAGCATAGAAACATGGCTCTTCTGGAACAAACCATGAGCACATCAAGAGCATGCAGATGTAGCAAGCCCACAATAACCAGTTTAAATAACATCGTCGTGCAGGCTGCAGAATTCTTCCAGGACTTGGTTCTTGTTAGCGAAGTCTGTGAAATACTTGGTAGTTACATTTTCAAGCCACGTGACCAGCCAGAAGAATGGCAGGCATCTGCGGTACGGAGCGCCCTAATTCTCTCACCTGTGTTCATGTTGTCAACTCACTATGTGGCACTCGTTCTCAGGAAGTACAATCTATGTACTCTGCCAAGGTGCACAGTGATGTCGTTCCGAAAGTACATACTGGTGCTGTTCCTGTCCGGCATCTTTGACAGTCTTGCCAAAGTTTACTTTTCGAAGCAGAAGCAATGCTGCAGGTGCTTGACACCATGACAACTGATCATGCCATCGAGGTGTTGCGGGGTGCTCCTGCACCCATCCAAGAGCAGATGATCCTGCTGCCACCAACTCACCGAGCTTTGGCAGCTCTTGCGCATATCCCTGGGCTCCCACTAGCTTGCACTGCGTCCTCAAAGACCCCAGTGTCCGGCTCTGTGTGGCTGACTGTGTGTGTGGACATCACTGGCGCGGTAGCAAGCTCTGAGGCACAAGCAAGCTTGAAGACCAACTTGTCCCAACATGACATGTGTCATGCCAGCATCTGGCCTGCTCCTCCTTCATCAGCTGCAGCAGCCTCTTTTTCTCTGGAGCAGCGAGCATCAGTGAATTGCCCCCTGCATGCAAGGTCAGATATGCTCTACGACATCGATTTCGTGATCCCACAGAATGCATGCCTAGTACTGGATACATCCAGCGGCACCATGCATCTGGAGAGGGTTAAGTTCCAAGGTACTTTGCTCCCGTTCTGACACCAGTGCTTTGCATAGCAGCACTTCCGTCTCTATGTAGAGAAACGTTTGGTTTTTTACGGGTGGGAGGATCTCTCCGGGGTTCTCTTTGTACTCAACTCCACGGTTCTCTGTAGCATCCTATGTACTACAGAAAGATAGCTGCAGTGGGCAGTACTGCAGCTCCATCATAACTTCGCCGCATGCACAATGCAGTGTCGCCCGGGGATCACTGTCTTCCATCATTGGGTAGCTGATGTGTGCAGGGGGGGCAGTCATCTGCACTGGATCGGGCTGTAGAGCATCTTTTCATCATGCTGTCTTCGAGAAATGCAGCCTGGTGGTGTGTGAGGGCGCGCAGGTTACCCTGAATGAGGCCGACTTCCAAGACATGAACGCCTCCGCAGCTTCTGTCGGCATCTACGCGCATGGTGCTGGCAGCACAGTCACAGTGGCTGGTGGCTCCATTAGTGGCGGCATGCACGGCGTCGTTGTGCAATCAGGGTCCCATGTCAAGGCCTCCAACCTCACCATCACCGACGTCCATCTGTTGGGTGTAGAGTGCAAAGGACGGGGATCCTCATTGCAGCTCACAGGATGCAGTCTGCAAGACTTTTCCTCTGCTCTTGCAGATCAGGGCATGCAGGGAAGAACTGGAGTTTACGTACACGCAGAAAGCACTTCAGAACTCTCCGGGCTCACCCTTTCAGGCATCAACACTGGAATCCGGGTTTCAGATGCATTTTGTGCAATGTCAGGGTGCACGGTGGCAAGCAGCCGGTGTTGCTGTGTTGTGTTTGTGGATGGGGGGAGGGGCAGTGTTGCCCGCTGCAGCCTCTCCTCGCAAGGCTCAGCAGGCTCGTGCCCTGTGGGGCTCTACGTCTGTGGTGCCGGCAGCAATGTTGATGCTACTGGGTGCACGTTTGTGGGTTCGGGCAGGAGCTACGCTGCCATCGTGCGGGATGGCAGCAAGCTTACTGCGGATGACTGTAGCACCTCTGGACACCTTGTTGCAGGCTTCTATGTAAGCAAGACTGGCAGCTGCATGTCGCTTACCAACATCCGCAGCGACGGTGATGGGTGTGGATGCATGGCTATAGGTAGCGGTGAGATGACTGCACACAATGTTGCAGTTACCAGGAGTGTTCAGAGCGGGTTTGAGTGCCGGGACTGCGCGTCTGTTGTTCTGAGGGAATGTTCTGCAGAAAATTGCGCGCGTCATGGGGTTGCAGCTTACGATTTTGGCACAGAGGTAGATCTGGGGCTGTGTACAACGAAGGATAATGGCATGTGGGGTGTCTGTGCGCAGAATTTTGCTAGGGTGAGTGTGTGTGACTGTAGCTGCAGTGGGAATGAGCAGGGGGGGGTGCTTGCTTGGGACTCCGCAGTGATAGACGTGGTTGGGGGCTCCTGTGATGGGCAGGTGCACTTGGATGTGAGGGGGGATGGGGAGATTCGAATGGAAAAGGTTTCTGTGAATGGTGTCATAGAGTCTGGCACGATGCGAGATCTCAGTAGTGTGTCCATGTCAAGTGAATGACTGCAGTATCAGCGTGCTCTGTTCCAACGTCGCATCTCAAATCTGGTTGCGCTTCTTGGTATGCCTTTCTCTTTTGCGAACCACTGTGTTTCGTGAACTCCCACCACCCATTATATAGCTTTGATCTAACGGCCCTGTGCTCAAGGTGAAAGCTTTGCCACGCGCAGGATAAGATGCGCATCCCAGCTACATGCAAGGAATTTCCTTTTCAGCCTTGCAATGTGGTTGCAGTAACTGATTATCTCCCACTCTGCCCTGGGGCCATGATGTTGCGGTTGATGCAGAACATGTCTCAGCCAGGTTGCAACGGCCAGCAAGAGGAACAAAACTAGAATTGCGCGGTTGTTCTGACACTTGGTCAGAACACAAACCGTGAAAACGAGTGACAACGAAGGGGGGGAGAGCTGAGAACGTATCCGAGAAAGTGGACCTTGCATCAATACCGGCACGAGGGACACAAGGAGTGCATAGGTCACTATCGATGTCAGCTCACAAGGAGGCGATAAGTCTGTGAAAGTGGAGCAGTGGTGAGGGGCACAGGATCAATGAAGGCTGGAAAGATACTGAAGTGTTGGCCAGGAGCAGGCCATAGTTGTGGCACACTTATATGACGAAACTCATTTATCTGTAACCCCCACCACGAACGATTCAACCAAAGCATGAGCTAACCGCACACTCCACAAAAACCAGCAGCAGCCCATTACCAACAAACTCTCACTAAGTCGACTCACCGACCACTACGTGGTATACTGAATGCATCAATTTGCAAGGTAACTGGCAACGAATTGCAGCAAACCAATCAGTGTTCCTTTTTTGGCTGACACTTTCATCCTCTACAAAGGATGAGGTGCCCCACATTTAAAAAAAAGAAAGGATGTGCCTCAAAATTTGGCGGAAAAAAAATCTTTGGCGGAAACATCTTTGCTGGGGAAATTGTACCATTGTCAAGCATTTATATAATATATTTGGGTGCAGATACTATCATATTAGAACAGGTATTTACACCACTGGATATTTACACCAAAGCTGCACGCCCCGAATCTTGCACAGCCTAGTTTCCGCTACCAATCACACAGCATCGGTACAGGAAGCAAGAACAAAGGCACAGTTGCCTGCGCCCTGCATGTGGTTTTGGATGGAGCATGCAGATGAGCGTCAGGCACATTTTCTACAATCCATCCCTTGTTGGAGATGGCCAGTACAACAATTTTCGAAAACGCTTCCTTTTAAAGGGATGCCAGGGGGTCGTATTTTCGAAAACTTGCGCCCAGTTTTTGACTTTTTCTTAAATCCATCTGCAACGAAGGATATATCCTCCAAAAAAAGAACACTGAAACCAATTCATACCATGCACCAACCTATCGAACGGGAGATTCAGACCCGGAGTCCATGAGACGCAGACCCACAGTACAGACATGCACAAGCAGACACAGCTGAAGCTACACGCACCATGCCCATGGCATGCTACCCCCACTACTTAGGCCGTCCGCCATCACTCTCCCTGGAAGGGCCCCTCGCCTGTGAACTATCGTGTGTGTGAGTATCAGGCATGTGTGACGAGAGCCTCTGAATCAGCGTATGCGCAATACGTTTTATTCGTTGGCTTGCCCCATCTGCCTTTCTTGGCTTCAGAACACCTGGTGCCGATCCCAGAGTGCCTCGTTGTGCCGCCCCCGGCCTGCCATGCTTCCCACCGCTAGCGCGTGCGGCCCTGTGCGCTAGTGCTGCCTCAGATACGGCTTGCAGCCTCTGAGGAGGGCCTGAGGCTGCGGCAGCGCCTCCTCCATCCTCTTCACCAACCCCTGAGCACCAGATCTCTCTGTCAGTGTCAAGCTTTGCAGCCCTGGAGGCCACCTCTGGCCACGCTGCCTCCAGTACACCCCCATGAAGCACATGCCAGTTGAATGCTCGTGGCTCAGGCAAACATACATGCAAGACATGGCCTATACAATGCAACATCTTTCCAGGCTAGCTCTCATAGCTGCCTCTGGGCTGGCGATGGGATGGGGGGCGTGGGGGGGGATTTGGTGGCCTATGGGGTGCATAGAGGACAAGATAAAAAACAAGTGCATCAACAAGTAGAGGCTGGGATCAACCACAAGGCCCACAACACAAAGGGCTCAAAACACGGAGTGCATGCATACCATGTGCCGCATTCCCATCAGGCTCACGCACAGCAGTCACTGGAGGAGACTCCAGTGGGGATCCAAGTAAATTGCGCGCTGCTCCAGAAACGTTTCGGCCGCCCGAGAAAAGCCCCCTGAGCACCCCAGCCGCACCCCCTTCCCATGCAGGCCCGCTCCTAGCTGCCGCGACGATTGCGTCATCATCACTCCATGCATCTTTGTCCACTTCGCCCTCTATGCGGTCTCCACCGACGCACACTGCATGCGTCACACATCTAACGCCACCACACATGGCCGCAATGCATTGAACATGACCTTGAAGTAGGCACATGGCACAAACATAACACTAGCCTGAACACATGTGGCATCATGCCAAGGCTGATCCTCAACACAGCGCCTCTTCACAGTGTCCTAGTGTGACACTGAGTGCCCTGGGTTTGGGTGCTACGACACAAGCATTCTGGTAGATCAGTGGCAGTATACTACACTCAAAAATGGCGCGCTGACTATACAGTTAGCACAGACAATTGGATGGAACCGGGTACAACTGAAGCTGGTTAGAGGTGCCTACCATTCGTGGAGTCCTGGGGAGCAGCGCCGGGGCTCCAAAGCAGGAGCTGCTTGTCGGTGCTGCCAGTGAGGAGGGACGCTTGGCGCGAACTCCAGGCGGCTGCGTTGATGGTGGCGTGGTGGCCTCTCAGGTCACTCAGCTTCGCGCCTGTGCTGAGGCTGTATGTAGACACCACCGAGCCAGAGGGGAAGAACAGCACCTGCACACAGCACCCATGTTTTATTTTTCCATATCACCAGTGTGATACTGAACGCAACCTGAAGCCCCAGTTCTTCTGGCTGATCGTTTGTCGTGTGCTGCTGCACCTCTGCTGATGCCACACGGTAAAAACAAATCCCCCTTCAAGGAGCCAAAAGCCAGTGGTTCTGGTTCATGAATCAGAATAAGACTTAACAGGGGGCACCTGGCTCGGCGACCCGGAGTGAGGCGCCACATCAAAGCTTGAATTTCGACGCAATCAAGCTGTTGAGGCACGAAGCTGGGTATTGCAAGCGAAGAGAGCAGTTTGTCGTCTTGTTCTGAACTGCTCTTTGTCATTGGATTCCGAGTGATGCGCAGGAGAGGTGAACTGATTCTCTGATTCTGGACCCCCCCCCCCCTTCCCCCCCACCAACAGACGCTACTGCGCATAAGGTCTTGGCGAAAATAACCAGAAAAAAAGATCAACATAAAAATCTCTGCGGTCTCGCACAGCAACATACCTGCGAGGATGGATCAACAACGATTTGGCGGGCACTCCGAGCCGAGTTCAGAGCACCAGGGAACCTCAGAAGTGAATTGGTGCGCCGTTCAACACTCCAAACCCTCACTGCGTTGTCCGTGCCGGAGGAAACCCACCAGCGCGCATCCGGGGTTTGGGTGAGGCCGGTGATTGCTCCGTCGTGTGCGCGAGTGGCTACAGGGGTGGTGGCAAGAATATCGTGTCCACCAGGGGCGACATAGCTCCTGCATGGCCCCCAGCACACATATGATCACAGCGCCATCATTGCAAGCTATACTGGAGAGAAGCCGCAGCTGTGACAACACACAGATCTAAAGCAACTATGACAACACAGAACACACAACACACAAGGCACAAGCAACCAAATAGAGAAGCAGCGGACCCTCGATTTGTATCCACAGCTGCTGTCGAATGGTCGCATGCAGACCCCGTTGAGGCTTCAGACATGTCGAAGGAGTGGAGGGTGCCGGCGCGGCGGATGTCAAAGAGGCGCAGCTCGCCCCCAGCGTCGCCTCCAGCCACTTGGTGCTCGCTCGCGCCGCACCAAGCCACACTCATGACGCCTGAGCTGTACCCTAAACACTACACCAGCTTGTGTTTATGCTGCGATGTATACTTGCATTAAAAGCCAGAAAACAGCTGAAGCTATACGAAGCTCTGGGAGACAACGGCTTTGACGAACATAAAAGTGTCCCCCAACACACACAGCTGCATGTAAGCTCTGTCCGGAAATACCAAACGTATGGGTACACTAAACATGCACAGCTACACTAAGGCCGTGACGTTTTGATTTTTACGTTTTGCGTAGACTGTGATTCTAGAAAAAAAGATATATTCTTTGTCGGGAAATGAAAGAAGTCCTTACAAGTCCTCATATTCTTTTTCGGGAAATGAAAGAAGTACCCCTGTAGGAAATTGCACCACGCTCTACTTTGGGGCCAATACTGCACCGGAGCAGTTCTTAGAAGTCACACTTACACTTAGAATGACTACTTGTGTGCAGATGATTTGTCATTGTTATACTGCCATCGAATTTCCCCAAGTGTGGCTGTGGGTGACCTGGATGAGTCAGCACATGTCAGACAGCCATGTGACCTGACAGCCCAAGGAAGGAAATCGCTGCAGTACAAGCCTTATAACATCAATGGTATGCGTATTTTGTTGCTATTTGTACGCAATCTTGCGTTGACAAGTATCATCATTATTTTCCTGCTTTGCCATCATCGCTCCAAAAATTGTTCGGTCTACTTAAACCGTCAAGATGAAAACGTCACGGCCAAAAAGCTACAGCAAAAGTGAGCCGCGCAATATTTTACGCCGCAGCAACTCTTTCTGGTTTGAAGTGTATGCATGTAAGAGAGGAAGGGACGTCTGATACTTTGTATATTTGCTTGCTCATGCCAATGAGGGGCATGCCACGGCAGGCGCCTAAACTAAGCTGGGTATGGCCGTACCCATTAGTGTATGCGTAGCCACGCCTGCTGTGATATCCAGCAGTCGTATGCAGCTGTCATCGCACGCCACAGCTGCCAGAGGCTGCTGAGGGCTCATGGCCAGCGTGTTAGCTGGAGCTATTGTTGAGAAGCTTGCTACGAGAGAAGCAATGTTGGGATCCCAGAGCTTCGCAGTCATGTCTTTAGAGCAAGACACAAACGCTCCGTTGTCTTTAGGAAACCATGCCACAGCTGTTGCAGAGGCAGAGTGGCCCCCATTGGATCGTACACCACGTGACAGGGGTGAAACTTTAAATACTGGATTCTCTGGTGTTTCCTTCGACTGCAAAGCACAGAACCGTAACTGTTAATAATCAAATTAGCGCTGATTTGAGGCTTCATGTGAGTGGGCGTGGGATCGGCTGCACAAGGCTGCAGGTCGCCTATCGAGTGCTGTTCATTCACTGTTGGACATCTAAGGTCGGTCGCATGCTCAAGATAGTGCTATAAAATGCTGCAGCACGTCAGGTTATCAGCCCCTGGCCTGTGAACAGTGAGATGCTATACATTTCTCCTGCAGCTGATAACTGAGGCTTCAGTTCCCATCCCACCTTCTGATTCTAAACACTAACAGATGACGGTGTTTAGAGCTGCTGGCATTACTTGTGCTACAGCCCAAGTTGGCAACGAAGAAGGGCATCGCACAGTGCCCAGGATGTCGAAACACTGCACGGAGCCATCTTGAGCTGAGGCAAGCGCATAGCGTTGCTCTGCGCTGTCGACAGTCAAGCAGGTGATTCCACCCGCTGCTTGTGACTGTAGCCTGGCATCCCCATCTAAGCTCAGCTTGGACAGCCTGCAGCAAGAAGAGCACGGTACCGGTCAGGTCCGGTGAGGATTGGGACTAGACCACAGAACAAACCAGCGACGACACACACCTCTGTAGAAGTATGCCACGCCTCTCGGCGCTGTCGGTGGCTCCAAATTCACGGTGCCTGAGCCATGCCAGCGTGTTGGAACATTTCGTAACCATTCGGTATACGAGCTGCACACTTGATTTAGGTTTCGACAAGGTTACGAAACAAGTCAATTTGCATTCAAGGTTCGACATAAATGGCTGTATTGAGTTTGCTGATCGCATTGGCAGGCATGGCGGTGTCGAGAAAGCTTCACCACCGCCACTTCGCATGCCATGCTAGGAGAGGTGCTCTCCTAGCAACCGTATTTCGCCTCCCCAGCACATCTGCAAACAGCGTTGAGTCGAAGCTAAAACTCGCGTGCGGCTGTCTACCCCCTGTAGGCGCAATAACACAAAGCTGTCGCCACTGTATGTCCCGGTCATCCAGTGTGCAAATAGCGAGGATGTTCGGTGGCGTTCTAGCGGAGGCACGCCTCGGCGGTGTGTTCATATTTCATCTGCCTTGCTTTCCTACCTGTACAGAATCTCTCACTGGCGCCTGTCGCACGCGGGCTGGTTACGGGGCGGAAAGTTGACGTTCACTGGTGTAACATATGTGGGGCAATATATAGGACTTCTCAGTGCCTAATGTTCAGTAATTTAACTCTAATGTTTATGTGATACTGACTAGTGCTGTACTTGTCTGAGTGACCGAATGTGCGCAGGCGGTTCGAAATTGCTCCAGAGCCCGAGCAAGAAGCCCACGCCTCATGCTAGCCCTGCAAAGTCTCAATGCAGGAGGCAAGTTGGTTGCCCAGCCGCTGCTCCTCAGGCGTCGCAGGGTATTCAGGCTGCCGTGGGCACTGGCAGCCGTGTCGGACAGCTGCACTTGATCATGGGGCCGATGTTCGCTGGGAAGACAACAGCACTGCTGCAGAAAGTGGAGGAAGCTGAGGCAGATAGCGTCCGCGTGGCTCTCGTGACCAATGCACTTGACACTAGGTATGGTACAAATGTTTGTGCTACTCATGCTGGCGTGTCAAGGCCAGCGGTTGCAGTCAGTCAGCTGATGTCTCTGCTGGACCAAAAGACATCGCCTGTAGATATGAGTAATGTGGATGCAATAGCTATAGACGAGTCGCAGTTCTTTCCTGACTTGAAGGAATTTTGTATCCGAGCTGTTGAGGAGCAGGGCAAGACAGTTTTTGCTGCTGGGCTCAATGGGGACTTCAAGCGGGACTTGTTCGGAGACATCGTCAAACTAGTTCCTTTTGCTGACAGCGTCCACTTCTTGAGAGCAAGGTGCACTTTCTGTGAGCACCCTGCATCGTTTACGCTGCGTTTGGTTTCGAACAGTAGCCAGCAGCTTGTGGGAGGGACTGAGGCATACCAGCCCGTATGCAGAGAGCACTACAGGAGTTTGAGTGAAGTTCAGACTCCAGCTTGAAGTTTTCACAAGTTGCCATGCAATCATTCAGTCTGGCTTTGTTGCCATGCTGAATGGGCAGATATCTGAAACAAGGTGTGATGCAGTGAGTTCTGCAAAGGGACACCAAGATGCGTAGATAGGAGTTCCAAGTCGTAGAGTGTGTTTGCGGAAGCCGTGACAGCAAGTAGACAGATTTGTGAGTTTGTTTCATGGATGGGGAGAATGGCCTGGTAACGAAGTGGAACAAGTGCCTGTGAAGAAATGCAGCAGTGGAAGATTCAAGGACGTAAGTAAAACGTTTGCGGTTCTCGATATGTCCGGTCCTCCTTTGTCTGGTCGCTTGGTCCAGCAACTTGGTACACTGCCTATAACTTGCCTCGCTGCTTTCAGGACCATTCGATGCCGGTTCCCCTGTGTTACGAAAGAATTTCGTGACGGTTCAGTGATACTACTAGAGTAGTATGTGAAGACAGTGGTTTTGGATACCGTGTCATCATGCTTGGGTTACTTCACCCGTATAACCTTCTCAGCAGGTCACTACATCAACAGTGGCGCAGTTCATCACCACTGTGCTGGTATGTATAGGTTCAGGAGCATCTGTTGAAAGCAGAGTACGCAACTAGGGAAAGCACAGCTCGACACTCTTAACACAAATCGTATCCAGCGTGACCAGCCTGATGATGACAAGAATCGTCTAACCCCACAGACACAGCTCCAAGAACCTGCAACACACATCAGCCGGCCCATTGAAACAGCGGGATAAAGGCGGCCCACAAACGGGATCCGTGGAGTCCCCGCAGTGGGGAGCTACCAGTGTAAGCTGGAGTTGTCAGCCCAGGTGGAAGGGAATGGAGGCAAGGTGCAATGAGGACGGAGGGGGCAATGCTGAGGAGGTGAGCGTCGCGGATGCTGGCGGCAGCGCATCGCAGAGGCGCCTGCTGTGGGGCCATCGATGGAGACAGCTGGGTTGCAGACTTCATCCGGTGGGTACTAAGGGGAATGCGTGGGCGAGGTCTGTGGAAGGGCGGTGGCGCATCCGGATGGGAGGGCACCAGATAGGAAGCAGGAGGTGCATCCACAGAGGTTGGGCGGGAGGGGGGGGCGGTGCAGTGCAGTGCGAAGCAGGAGGACGAATCAAGTGGCAGCAAACTTGGGGAGGGAGGAGAGGGGGGCAACGCCACGGAACCATCAGAAGGGGGGTGTCTCTGGAATGTGAAGAGGTCGCAGGCGTGAAGGTGGGTACTTGGGCATGGAGGGGGCGAGGGGTGCTTGTGAGAGAGTCACAGAGGGTGAGACAGCGGAGCAGAAAAGAGCTGGGGCTTATGGAGAAGGCAGGCGGACCAAGTGCCCAGTGGGGGGGATGGGCATGCCCTTTGCGTACCTGAAATACAGCCTACAGTGCTCAAAGGCAAGTCAGATCAGGACGGGGCTCTTCTCCACTGAACATCGTTTTCAACAGCCTGTTTCACAATACGTGTCTTGCATTTCGTTGTCATGATCTGCGCTGTCATTCAACTTCTGGAATATGCTGCATGTCCTCTTTCATTGGTTCGTTCGCCAACGCGTGAGGCTTCACGCAGAACGCACTCCCAACGTAAGCCATATTCATGTGTAAAACATGCAGGCCCGATAGTAAATCTGGTGTGAGGCAAGCACCGTAGCTCATGCATCCATCGCGTGACCTTCAGTACCCTACTAAGTCCAGGAATGTTCATCATTACCAAGCCCACAAACAGGGGTTCTCGTCAGATGCTGCTACTATGTGCAAAAGAAAGCCAATCGGGAACCATGTCACACCCAGGAAGTGCTTCAGCCTGATCAGCCCCAGAGGGGCTGGAGAGGTACGGACGGCCACAAGGCACACATGGCCAAGGCCACACCTCTGTCGATGTAAACACATATGGTGTAGGTGGCAGGCATAAACGCAGCAGAGAACGATGCACAATGTCAATGTCACAGGCAACACCACATTTGCCTACGAAGGTTGCATCATCACCAACACCAGTCGTCAGGATGTAAAGCAGCAATGCAAGAACACACTGTAACCGAACATTGTGCAACACGGGGAATGACGTAATCCTCACAGGCAGTGTCCTCTGATGTATCTCTGAGGTTGGTTCTTGCGCTGCACCTTTTCGATGCACTATGGACCCAGGAAACTGCGCACGCACTGGAAACAGCACCAGTATCGATGCCCGTGTCACAGTGGCTGCCAGCAGTATCGAAATGTCTCACTGTGACGTGTGCGCTACATGCATGCACAGGCAACACGACTACAACTGAAATGTTACACATGCTATCCAAGCTAAAAGTATGTGATGAATGTCAAAATCAAGACGTGTCTCATGGCTGTCTCTGTTGTGCTATCACTGAAAGCAGCTGCAGCACAGCTTCTGCGTTGGGAATGTTCTCGGGACTCAGTGGAAGGCCATCTGCCCCGTCTGTTTCGCTGCTTCTCTTCGATCCAAACACATCAGACCGTTGATAACTCTTCCGGACTGCATTAGCTGCCGCTTTCACCTGCACCATGCAACAGGACATCAAACAATGCTCCTGTGATCAAAACGCACGGCCAGCCAGGCACCAGCAGCCAAGTGGCTCACCAACAGAACCCTGCAACCGAGCATGGGGCCTACAACCAGCAGGAAGCATCCACTGCAAGGTAGGAAAACATTTTTCGTTGCCTCTGGGCTACCGAAATGTTGTAGCCGGGAAAAAAAGTCACATTCCGTTTTCTCTTGGCACTACTGTCCTCTTCCAAGGAGAGTCGCGCCAACGCCAGGCCTTCAAGCAGCAGCAAGATGAAGCAAAAAAAACAGATGACGAGGAAGCATACTTCAGAAACACATTTGATTAGTGCAGCCTCAGAGAGCTGCGCCTGATTTGCGACCCTTGGAGCTTCCAATAAAACATGCCCGTCAGCATCACTAAACACTTCCCCATCATGCACCACCGCACCAGCCTCCTCACCCTCCAACGTGCTGCAACGTTTTCTCTGTGATGCCTTCCGTTGCTCTGGCAGCGTAGTGTCCCATTGCAAAAGCTCACTGAGAGTGAGCCACGACATCGGCCCCTTTTTCGGGCCCATGCCGGAACCCTGTGCTGATGCGGAGTTGCTGTTCAAGCTGTTCTGGCCCCGGTTGGTACTGGAGGAGTCTTCCGCCTTGGAGTACTTGACGTGCTCTAGCACACAGTGCCGAGCGGCCTGCTTGCAGACCTCCACAAGATCGCTGCCGCTGTAGCGGGGGGTGAGCTGTGCGATGCGGCGCAGTGGATGCATCTCCGTCTTCAGAAAGGACTTGACCAGCTCCTGCACTTTTGTTGAGAACCCTGAAACAGTTGCCTTGTGCAGGAACATCTGGTTGATACAAACCCAATTGACCCCGCTGATTTGGTTCGTACTATCCAGAAGTTCGGACTAACCAGCATCGTTTCTATGTGCGGACGCCGTTTGGCCTCACTGATTTGGTTCGTGTAATCTACAACTTCGTAGTAACCAGGTGTGTATTGTATGAACTAGATTTTACTGTATGTACTTGTGTCTACTTGTTGTTCTGGGCGCCTGCTAGGCTCGCCTGCACTCGCTGCTACCCGTGGGTGTGCTGCGTGATTAGAAAAGAATTGAAGCCACTCTCCCCGCAGCTCTAGCGAAAGTAAAAAAAGGGCCCTGGCGGCCCAAAACAAAATCTGTGGTTTGTGAAACAAACACAACCCAGAAAGCACGATAACACTGCCCAGGTACTGCATGTGACTTCCTACACCATGCAGAGCTGTTGATGTAATCAAGGTCACCGACCACTGAGACATGTAGCGCTACATGTCTCAGTGGTCAGTGACTTTTATTACATCAACAAGAGCACGCGCATGCCTATTTATCAGCATCGGCAGCAAAGATCAGAAGGGACATGAACACGCACCACCTTCAATCTAGAGTTAGCAGCTATGTGATTGCAGTTAGGTAGCACATCTGTAGTTTCTGAAACGGTGGACCTGAAGGTTGCATCAAACCACCAGCTGGGAACGAGGCTGCCCTCACATCCCCTGGTCACTTGGTTCAGTTCTGCACGCAGCTTCATCAGAGACTTGCGCAAGATCTCTGTCCTGGCCTCTGCTGATGGCAGCGGCACCTGCACATGCCCACAGAGAATGGTTCGTGGGGTAATCAAAGTGGACAGCACATTTTGCCTGATCGTGTAACCAAGTCATTGCCCATTGTTGTTGATCATTGACGTTGACCATGCTGTTGATCATGCTGTTGATCATGCTGTTGATCATGCTGTTGGTCATCGCCAACGTGCGAACTCTATGTGACACGAGCCCCGTTGCATCACTGCAGCTGGTGGGCACACACACACCAGGTATCACGCTCAGGCTTACACAAAAGTTCAGAAAACTGCCCGGAGTGCTCGGGATGACTTTTGACTCTCCGGGTCGTCAACATAACAAAGCACGGTCCCGGCTTGAGTCAGTCCCTATGCTCAAGTGTCATGGCTTGGTGCACCATGTGGGTAGAGCGTCTAGCTTGATTCCCTGTCGTTGCTTCGGTAGTGGCATGTCCTGTGTCATGAGTGCGAGGTCGAGCTAAGTTGGCATG
>JAUMHD010003312.1:0-15276 GCA_032359135.1 Ulvella scutata
CCTGCCCTGGGCTGAAAGGCTTCCCACACTCACAGGTCAGAGGGCGATCCTGCAGAGCCGCAGGACACACCCCCAACCTGGGACATATGTATAATGACATAAGTTAGCTTGTGTATACTTGTACGTACAATCGACAGAGCAGCCACACTGGCGCAGCAGCAGGCAACACTGGAGCAGCAGGGGAGCACGCACTTCTGTTTCAAGCTCGCTTCAAAGCCCTTGAGATCCTTGTTATCTTGCCTGGTGTCGAGCCATTCTGAAATGGCCAGGTAGGCGATCCCCGCAGTGACAACACTTAGAGCTCCGATGGCAGCTGTGAACAGCACCGTCACCAGCGCCTCGACCGCGGTTGGTGTCCCCCTCGGCTCGCCTACCTCCTCCGCAACCACGCCTTGCCCTGCACAGCACAGTTCTTCTCCTAACGAACTTCAATAAAATTATATTTTTGACTTTTATACGAATTATCTTCGACTTTTATCCGATTGTCAACTTTTACTCCAAAATTTTATGCTTAACGATACTTTTGCAGCTCGCAAATGTAATGCATGCAGTCAATGCGAGCGGTAGTACTACACGCATGGACTGCATGCATTACATGGATGTGCAGCAGAAGTGAACTACTCACATGCTACTCATGATCAGGTCCTGGATTTTGGCTGCTTCATGCGTGTGAATTGCTCATGCTGCAGGTTTGAATTTAAATTCGCAGATGGATCCTATCGGCACCAGCGACATCGCTGGAATCGGTCTGAAAGCTATGCATGAGGGCCATGCATAACGCAGCATACCTGGAAACTCGTCCGCAAGAGCAGCAGGTACGAGGAATCGGTCAGCGCTGCTGATGGCGACGCTGGCAGCTCCCGAAAGCGTTTTTGCAGAGGCGCCGAAACTGTCTTGAATCGTGCTGAAGAGCCCGATGGGCTGGGCCCTTTTGGTGGCTGAATCCGCCGGTAGCTTGGCCATCAAGACTGCACCCCATGCACACACCATGCATACACAATGAAATTACATTGACATGACACGGGGGAGAGAGCAAGCACAAGAAGCCTCGGTAATGGGCTTAGCTACACGCCATAGGCTGCAACAGATGTACACACCATACACACACCATGCATACACCATACACACACAATGTACACACCATGCACAGAGCAACTGAATGTCTTCCCATGAGCATGTGATCAGTGGTCAGCGACCTTGGCGACATAACACAAAGGGAAAGGAGGACACACCGCGCACAGGCATCTCATCTACAAGGGCAGGAGCGAATGAAATGGTGTTCAAGGAAGGCACGGCCTTGCCCACAGTGTCCGCCACTTTCCCAGCCTCCGTTCTGATGCCCTCCTTCAGCTTGCGGAACAACCCCAGCCGCTGTTTCGGGGCCTTTTCAGGAGCCCCCAACGACTCTGATACCGCTGCAGGCTCCGGGGGTGGTGCGGGGGGGGCTTGGGGGGTGGGGGTCGGGGCTGCCGGGGTGCCCGTCATGACTGCCGCGGGCGGGGCTGCCGCTGGCGGGGCTGCCGCTGGGAGAGCTGGGTTCATGGCTGGGGGTGACGGTGGTGCAGTAGGCGGTGGTGGGGGAGCAGGGGGGGAAGGCGTCGCTGCTGGAGACTTCACTGGTGCTGAAGGCGGCGGCGGCGGGGCCAGAGAAGCTTCTGGAAGCTTCGGTTCAGACGGTTTGCTACCTGGTGATGCTTCTGGAAGCTTGCTGATGTCTTTCTCGATCAAGCGGGTGGTGATCGAGGAGGCAGGTGGTGGCGCCGCTGGGGGTGGCGTAGGTGTCTCTGCATCCTTTGGCTTAGCAGCAGAAGCTTTCGCAGCATCGTCTGTAGCAGCAGATGGCTCGCTCTTCGTCTCTGTTGGCTTAGAATCAGCCACTTTGGGGGCTGCTGGTACTGTAGCAGAAGCAGCAGCAGCAGGAGGAGCCCCCCCTTCAGATGGACTCGCCTTTGTATCCGGTAAACTTGCCTTTGCAGCTTGCTTGGCCTCAACCTTCACCTCTGGTTTCGCCTCCGGCTTGGGGGCATCCTTCGCTGAAGGCACAGGGCTGGTGTCAGCATCAGATTTGGCAGAATCCGATTTGACTGCATCAGATTTGACTGCATCGGATTTGGCAGCAGGAGACGCAGGCACAGGCTGTGGAGGAGCAGGCTTGACAGGCTCAGGAAGCAGGCCAGTCAGCGCCGGAGCTGGGCTGCGGGATGCTGGAGGGCCCTGCTCCAGCAGACTGGGCTTCTTCTCCTCTGTCGCTGCCTCCAGCTTAGGCGGAGGCTTTGGAGCCTCTGGTTTAGGCTCAGGCTTACTGTCTGGTTTAGTCTCAGGCTTAGTCTCCGACTTGGGCTCAGGCTTAGCCTCTGGTTTAGGTTCAGGCTTAGCCTCGGACTTGGGCTCAGGCTTAGAGTCTGAGTCTCCTCCAAAGCCAAAGAAGGACTTGAGGCCGCTGGCTGCCTCCTCTGCCATGCTGGGCTTGTCTTCCTCTGCATTGTCTGCTTCTGCTGCTGCTGGCTTAGCCTCTGCCTTTGCTGGCGCCTTGGGCTCAGGTTTGGGCTCGGGTTTAACCTCAGGCTTGGACGAATCCGGCTTGGGAGACTCAGCCTTGGGATCTGATTTGGGAGACTCAGGCTTGGGCTCGGGCTTGGGATCTGATTTGGTCTCAGGCTTAGGTTCTGGCTTGGATAACTCCAGCTTGGGAGTCTCAGGCTTGGCCTCAGACTTGCTCTCAGATTTACCCTCGGTCTTGGGATCAGGTTTGAACTCAGGCTGTGGAGCAGCAGGCTGCGGCGCCGGAGCTGGTTTCTCAGCTGCTGCAGCAGCAGCTGCAGCTTTAGCCGCAGGCTTCTCGCTCTGTTGCTCCGCTCCCTCTTTCGCTGGAGCCTTGCTTTCGGCCTGCACCACCACAGCCACCCTCACTCGGTTCGAGGCTTGCACACTCTTTGGATGGCTGGAATCCTCTCGAGGCGTTATGTGCTGTGTGTAAAGTTACAGGCATAGCTCCATAGCATGGCTCATGTACCAGCAAATCATCGCATGCCAACTTAGCTCGACCTCGCACAAACGACACAACTCAAGGATAAAAAGGGTCAAGGGTTACAGTACCTTGGTCTCGATTGGGTTAGCTGGTGAGCTGCCCGCTGCAGGTGGCTCTGATGGTGTTGCAGGCTTCGCATCACTCTTCATGTCGGCGGGTGCGGCGGCGGCTGCTGGCTTCTCTGCCGCCTTGCCCCCTTCAGGCTTTCCCCCTGCAGGACCGCTGCTTTAAACACACCATTAGTAGGATACCTTACAAACCGAAAGGCAGTGAATAGGCATGAACCCAAATAGCCAAAATCAACTAACACAAAACATCCACCACTTTACTCGAATGGCACAACAGCACCATCAAACCTTCAGTACAGTTTTGTGGCTTCTTTAAGGGGAACCTCACAACAGTATTGACGGGCCATGACCACATTCTTTGAACGGAACATCACTGCAGTCTTGTCAAGTCAAAAGGCTTGACAAGCTGAAACATAGATCAAGGGAAAAAGGACCCGAACATTTGTTAACAAGCTGGATACAACAATGCATGAACACCCCTCCCCCCCCCCCCCCGCCTGGGGCCCCAGAGGGGGGGGGGGGATGTGACGTAACAAACGCCGCATACAGTGATGCATGAGCACTGTGGAAAGTGGCAGAACACGTCAAAGTGGAAAGTGGCATAGACACGTCCACCCTCAGGAAAAGCGTCATCAGCACAACCCCCCCCCTCCCCCCCCCCCCCCTACAAAACTAATAGGCAGCCACGCCATACCCAAACAAGCCACAACAGCACCATCGTCTCATATTGACGCAAGCTAAAGTGGTCAACAAGACATCGGTGAAAGCGGCTACGGTGGCGCCGCACCTCCGCCGTCAGCAGCCGCTGTCTGCGAGTCTTCAATACTGGCAGTCGATCCCACCTTCTGTGCAGGGCCGTCGGACTTAGCATCAGCGGTCAGGGGGGCGAGCTTCTCCGCGGCGATCTCGACTGCTTTAACAGCCGCATCAAGCGCCGCTGACCCTCCCCCCCGGGCACTGGGAGGGGCCATTGCCAACGAGTCCTGGGCCTGCTTCGCCGCTTGTACGGCGCCTGCGGCGGCGTCCACTGCATCTGCAGCCTGTACAGTTGCTTTAGAAGCTTCCGCAGGTGCTGTGGGTTGTGCAGCGCTGCTTGCTGCTGCTAGCACTGCCCCTGTGGCCGCGATCTCGGCACCGGTGGTTGTGGCTACAGGGGCGGTCTCGGCGGATGCTGGGAGAGCGGGGGTGGAGGCAGAAAGGATGAGTGCTGCGCAAGCTGCTGTTGCAGCACCTGCTGCCTTGTGGTGGAGTGGGGGGGTGGCTGTGGAGTCATCGTGTGTTGGTTCGAAGCCGTGTGTGGCATGCTGATCCTTGGGGATGGCATGAGGAGTGCACGAGTGCTGGCGATTGTGCACTGCACGTCCCTGCAACCAAGAAACACAGTAGGCGTACAAGCTTCGAGTTCATGCTTGGTGATCGCGCCAAGCTGTACGAGTTGAAGCAGCGGTTGTTGAATGTGATGTACATTCTCTTCTTGTATTGGATGCAGTGTGTGTTTCAAGCATCCCAACTGCAACAGGACAAGCATGACAAATTAGAACTTGTAGTCCTACATGAGAAATTCTGTGGCCAGGAGCTACAGCGTGTGTTGTAAATTTACGCCGAGGTGGCCGCAACAACAATCGGCGAAGACACGGAGCGTGGAGCACGACTACCGACTCTCAAGCTGCAAATTATACATTGAAGGGCTCAAGAACGGAATCGAGACTGAATTGCACGCAGCACACCAGCAACGCGTTCCATTGTTGTGGATCGTTGCATCCTGTCGCGCACGCGAAACGATGCTGCACGCACGAATGTGCCAGTGTAGTGACGAACATGTTCTCAAATATGTTCATGTGGGCTTCGTTGCCATGTGATTAGCTGCATGATCGGAAATCGAGCGGCCGCTAACGAATCTAGCGGTTGACTGCTGATGAATACTGTGTGATGAAGGACCTTCAAACTCTGTGCAGGATACGTTCAACGTACATGCCACACTCTTCCCGTGGTGCACATGCAAATCGTGCATGCGCGAGCAGAGGACGGCAACCTGCTGCGGAATGGTGATGTCCACAAACGGTATTGCGCACCTGTCTTCGCCCGCCCACAAGGCACCGAAGCGCACGCCCGGATGGAAGGGTACTCATTGATGGCGCTTAACAGGTGTCCTGTAGACGATTCTGGTTTTCCAGATTCTGTCACTGTTTACCGAGTGGTATTGTGGAGTATCCGACACAACCCTACAAGCAAAGCAGGCGAATCGAAACACGAATACTGCGGGAAGCGAGTACGTGCAACGTTCTTACAAAATGCCGAATCCTTTGCGCGTTGCGTGGTCGCAACACATGCTGTCCTGAAACGTGCGAAAATATGAATATTGATCACAATTACAGGTGGCTTTTTGACACACACGTCCTGAATCTTCAAAGTGCATATGAAATGCTGTTCTCTTGTACGCACAGTGATTCAATGGGTTCTGTGTTGTGCACAAGATCAACATCGATCATCACGACATGATGGGGCCAACCTGGAATTTGTACCGGGGCTACTAGCATCTAATAATAGAATGCAATCTCTAGGCCAACACGACTGCGATCATGCTAGTACCTGCTGTTGTGTACTTTGGTAGGGGCACTACCTGTGGTGCAACATCATGTAGCGGTGTCAATTCTCAGCTGTTGGGGCAGCAGCTTTGCTACTGAGCGGATGCAGTCAACTTTCCAGTATGGAATGATTGTCTCAGAATGTCTACGAATCCATCTTCCACGTCTGAGGATGCAATCGCTGAGTACATCAAGAAGAGGTACAGAGCCCAATACGAGGCAGCTCAAAGTGTGCACCAGGTAATTCTGCATTCCCTGTGTGAGGAGCAGGACATGTTTGTTATTTCGTATCAGGAATAACTCGGAGCTTGTGATGTTACGAACGGACCTTGCTGCCAGAACTCGGAGGGACACTGACCAGCTGACAAATGAGCATGTGCTGCAGCTCAAGGACTTTCAGCTTATTTGAAAGATCCTCCTGTTCGTGCGCGGGTCAATCAGCGGTTCCTGAGCACCACGTTGCAGGCTGTTGCCTTTGGTGAGCACTCGCCAACAATGCTTTGACACCCGCACGATTGTGACTATGCTTCATGTTGTTGCTAATTGCTTGAATGATGTGAGTAAACATGCCAACTGCATGACCTTGAGCAGATGCACGGTGGGTGGTTGATTGGCCCACACCTTGCAGAGAACCGACAAGCTGCAAAACGTGAAAGGAAGGGGTCACAAACTCATCAGATAGATGGTCCTGATCGCTCTCCGTCGCCAGCACGAGCTTCCACACGCCAACACCATCCACATGTGAGCAGATCTCCTTCCCACTCACCCTCAGGTGCCAGGCCAGCACATTCAAGTAGACGTCAGCACAGCTATAGCCCTTCACAGTCTCCTGTAAGACGAAAGCGACACCGCTCAACAGACTCTGGGACACATAGCCCTGATCAAAGACACAAAGGCACCACCTTCTCAGAATATGGTGGGCATTCCTCTGCTACACCTGACAGCCAGAGTCACAGCAACGACAGAACTCGTAGACAGCGCAACGCTGTGCCAGCAAAGGACAGGAAGCCTGATCGCAGCCCAGATGTAACTGATCACAATGATGCCACAGAACCTGTGCCGACCGGTGCAACACAGCATTGCCCTGTACGCTCCTGTAGGTCTCCAGACCCGTCCTCCAGGCACAACGAAGAATGGGAATTTGATGATGAGCTTCAGCGAAGCCTCCAGAAGATTCCGAAGCGTGGTAGAGGTGCAGTTGGTTCACGGGTGTTCGACACAGGTATGCACCGTCCAAGGCTGTGAAAGTCCAATACATTGATGGCTGTGTGTGCATGATATGATCATAACTGCGCTTCAAGCCCCTATGTACACGTTTTTTGAACGGGATCATTTCTTTGACACTTCCCTCCATCGACCCCGCCAGCCCTTCCCCCTGATGTACAGCTGCACACTACAACTAGTATCTGCATTACGGGGAGGAGGGGGACCTGAACCTGCATGCATACATACATACAGACTCTTGGGAAACCTTGTTTCTGATGCACGCTGCTGCAAGATCCACTGAGCATAACATGTAGCCTCAGTATCACCAGGGCAGCATGTGCAGGCCCTTTTCAGGATGACACAGCAGACGGCGCGACCGCCGCCCTCCTGCCCCACCGCCACACCGAACGTGTCTTACTACCCAGCGATGGGTCCGGTGGCCGCCCTGTGGGGCTGGGACTGCGTGTGGCTACAGGTGCTGCCGCCGCAAAACCCTCTGCATGCATCGCAGGACGTGCCGGAGGGGCTGGAGGTGCCGCGGCGCACAGGGATGTTGACAAGAGAGTTTTGCAGCTAGCCAAACAACTCACAGACTCGGGAGTGCCGTTGGAGATAGCCACCTCCAGAGCTGAAGCGCAGGTGCAGTGTCTCTGTCAGTGGATCGTTGTGCTGCTTGCTGTTTGCTGCTGTTTGGCTGTTTTTCTGTTTGCCATGCGCTGTGGGTGTTGGTCTGTGGGCTGCGAGGTCACCTGGCCTGTGCAGCGGCCTGTGCAGGCCTCTGATACTCAATACCTTTCCTCTTTTCAAGACAGTTCCGCTGGTGGAGCAACATTGATAGTGTCGGGGCTCACACGCACTAGGATTGTACCAGCGTAGAGCATCTAAAACCACGCAACAACGCAGACACGGAAACTAACAACTGCCCAACAGCTACCACGAGGAAGAAAACACACTTCGAGGCAGAACAGACGATGCTGGCAGCCACCAGGGGTATTGTTATTTAGATCTTGTTAGCCACTGTCAGCCGAATTAATCAACTTCTGTCGTGTTAACCCCGGAGAATCGTGAATTGTTACGTATTAACACACCCCCTCCCCCCCTCCCAAATATATAGTTGAAATTATTTCTCTAGCATGGTTAGTCTTTTACCTTTCCTTTCCTCACCTTACCTTACAGATATCCCTGGCAGCCACCGCTACAGACGCAGTTGTGCGGGTGCAGGTGTTGCTGGACCGTAAGTTGGAAGGTAAAGGTAGGAAGGAGAAAAAGAAAGACAAGGAAAAGCGGAAGAAAGCCAAGAAGGAGAAGAAGTCTCGGACGAAACATAAATTGTAACTTCTAGGCAATGTTCTGTGGTATGCGAATGTGTGCTGACACTGATCACCAGTGTCGCTCAGTTAAGATAGAACGGTCCTGGTTATTTGGGACTATTTTGAGAAACTTGCATGGCTTTCTTGTGAAAGTTCCATCGATAGTGGCGCGACATGGTAGCACACAAAGCGTATAGGTCTAGGAGCATCTCCAGGAACATAACCATACGATCACTAAACACAGAGCAAGAAGAATGACATAACACACAAGGCAAAACCTACAAGAGCACCAAACACGAAAAACATCAAGCGAAAGCTCCCTGTACATACACACAAGAAGCACAGGTCATCAGCGCCACCATACTACACTCTCGTGTGCGTCCTCTTATGCAAGTCGGCTCTCACAACCGTTCTCTTGTGCTTGTGACCCTCGCCACTGTCCACTGTCCATGCCAACAGACTCTCTTGCCACATCTCTCTCCATGTAACTTGCAATACATTGTGGTTATGCCTGTAACTTTACACGCTTCCAATACATTGTGGACAAAACACCCTTCCTTGAACTCACACTCTGCGCTTCTGTTGCATGTCCTCAGCTGAAAGCTCCGGTTGTCCCACATACTTGTTGCTTTGATCCTCTCCATCCTCTACTACTTCCATGCTCCGGTCCTATCAATGCATGTGCAATATGTTCTTGGAGAAGCTCCTAGACCTATGCACGTTGTGCGCTAGTGTGCCGAGTCACCAACGATGTAGTAGTTAAACTTCCACGGCATGATGCTCTGTAAGTGAAACTCCAGTTGCCTCCTGTAGTAGTTGGAGGCTACTGTTGGAGGGGGTAGTTTCAAGACCATACAAACCGGAAGGGTTGTGAATAGGCATGAAGCCTACTGCAGTCATTACAAACCGGAAAGGTAGTGAATAGGCATGAAGCCTACTGCAGTCTTTACTAACCAGAAAGGTAGTGAATAGGCATGAAGCCTACTGCAGTCTTTACTAACCAGAAAGGTAGTGAATAGGCATGAACCCAAATAGCCAAAAGCAACTAACACAAAACATCCACCACTTCACACGAATGGCAGCCTACTGCAGTAATGTTGGCCGTAAAGCAAAAAAAGAAAATCAGAGACAGGGGAAGCAGAGGGGCGTCGATAGGAATGCAGAATGGGAGCAGCGGATGGAGAGCATCAAAACTGCTTAAGAGCAACAACAGGCATGTGTGGGGAGGGGCTGCGCTCGGTCTTTATGTGCTAGATACACGCCATGGCCATGGCTGTATCACAATGAGCATGCATGACGAATCGACGTCGAATTCGACCGAAAGAACTTGTTCAGCACCCGCTGACACAGACAGTCACCACCATCCATGGACGTGGGGGTTCCCGCAGGACAAGGGTTCCACACGGGCGAGAATATAGTCGGGACTTGCAAGCGAGGGCATTTAGTAAGTGCATGGTATCGCGAGCTTACATATGTACAAGAGCACTACTTCCAGAAGCTTCCACATATGTGTACACCGGTACCCCTCGAGCTCGACCTCCTGAACGTTTACTACAAGTGCGTGGCCTTCTTGTCTGGCGAGCTAGCTAGCCATAGCGCCCTGTTACCACGTGTTCCGTTCCCGGTGCACCACCAATTAAGTCGCAAACTTGATAGTGGTGAGAATTCGAACGTATCACTCCATGGCTCCAGCAGGCGGAAGGCCCATAGCTAGGGGGGGAGTCTTACTAGAACTACTCGTTTCTGGCTACGTTTTCCACCTTATATACTAGAGACTAGAGCATGAGTGCACTCAGCCTTTCTGAGGGCGGGTCCTCTTGACCTTCGGGGGCGGCGCCGCCGTTGCTGTTATGCATGCGCTTGCATGCATGGTGAACATGCATATCATGCTGCTATTCAGCCTAGCGCAATGTGACAGCTAACAGCGGCTGGCGACCACAGAATGGGTCACAAGGGACCTGAAACCCTAGGGAGTGGAGCGGGCTGACCTAAACGGAACAGCTGAGCGGGTGGGTGCTCCGCGCTCACTCCCTAAGGCACAGAAAATGCCCCTGAATGTGTGAGTGCAGATGTGATATGCAGTGTGCAGACAATGCCATGCTCTGCCACATGAAACCAATTGAAGGGATTCCATGCTTAGAACGTCTCTTCCGTTTTGGGCATGCTGACTACTCCGCAGAAACCGCCGAATTCATAACCCAATTCCAAACAATTACTTCGGGGCTGGAGGATCGTGACGCGTGACACGGATGTGTACGCTCACTGTGAACAGACACATCCTCTCATTGTGAACTCGCCTAGCCGCTCACCATGAACGGACCGCCGCGCGCTGAAGCGCATGGAGCGCAGCTGTGGTTGCAATTGCGGCCAGCGGTACACCACGCGCTTCAAACGCACTAACGACCGAAATTGGTCGTCGCCATACCAATAGATCTGTACAGCAGCTGGCGAACTGCACTGCCAAACTTCGGTCTTGCTTTATAAGCCCCTGTGCTAGAACGAGCAATCACTTGAAGTTGTTTGGAGTTTGAATTGCTGCTGGTTAACGTTTTCCATTCACGCACATCGAACATTTGTACCGGGATTCGAGTCGGGACTCCAATTCGTCGCATACTGGAAATTCTCCCGTCGACCATCTTACCTTCACGCCTTCAGGTGTGTTGCTGACGCCTTTCCCATGCGCTTCGTGCCTGTGTGATGCCTGCGTTTTGGATACAGCGCTAAATGTTCCCTTGGGCGCTGGCCTTGCTAGTTACTTAAGCTTCGCATACATATGTGTCTGCAATAGGCCAAGCTTTCCCTCTAGAGCTGCAGTATAGAGTACAGCGTGTTGATCATTTTGCTGTAGCATCATAAGCTTCTACAGGCGGGCCATGTGCATGTGGCGGTGTGGTTGTGCACATGCGCATCACTCACGATCACATGATGCATGTTCCAGCACGCTGCGACGTCCCGATCACGAGCCCCCTGCGCCTCTGACATCGTAGAACTAATCGCAAGTGTCTAGTACATCACTCCTTGTTGGAGATTAGAATGATATCGTGCTGTCACGAACTATAGGTAGCGCATTCCATGCCGATAAGTAATCGCTAGCGATCAGCTCCATCATTAGCGCAGCTGCAGTGCATGGGTTGGAGAGCCATTGATCCCGTGGCACCTGATATCAGGATTAACAGAACTAACAGTAAAACTGTGTGCTTTGCAGAAGCAGACATCATGGGTCGGAGTACATCTTCCATCGCACTGGCAGCGCTGCTCATGGCAATGACGCTCGCGTCAGGCGCAACCGCCCGCCCACTGCATGCGCAGTTGCGACTGTTACAACAAGCGCCAGGTACGTGGCGCCCGCAAGCAGTCTTTTAATAGCATCCTGGTTTATTTTATTATGCGTAGCCTGCCCCACATGTGTGTGCGAGAAATAAAAGGATTGAACGCTTTCAGGTGACTCCGTGTCGATCTCAACTGCTTCTGCATCATCAGACGGCGACAGCCCCCCAACTACCTCGGTCAGCACCACTGGCCCTGGCGCCTCAGGCTCAGCCACCGTCTCAGTGACCCCCGCACCAGCCCCCGCCGATGCACCAAGCGAAGAAGACATGCCAGTTGCTGATTTGTCAGATCTCGTGCCAGAGGGGCCAGGTGTCAACTCGGCCTTCTCCTCCTCTTCAGCATCATCAGACGGTGACAGCCCCCCAACCACCTCTGTGCGCACCACTGGCCCTGGCACCTCAGGATCAGCCTCCGTTTCAGTTACAACTCCCCTCGCCCCTGCACCTGCCGACATGCCGACTGAAGGCATGCCAGTTGCCGCGACGCCCGCCCCTGTGCCCTCAGGACCAAGTAGGTCTGTGGATATTGATACAGACTTTTCAACCGGCGATGATACCACCCCCACCCCCGCCCCGACCCCCACCCCGACCCCGGCCCCGACCCCCGGCCCCGCCCCTGTGCCCTCGGGACCAAGTAGTTCTGTGCAAGTTGATTCGGACTTTTCAACCGGCGATGATACCACCCCTACCCCCGCTTCCGCCTCGACACCAACCCCCGCCCCCGCACCAGCCCTGATGACAGCCCCAACCCCCGCCTCCACCCCCACAGGTGATTGCGGCGGTGCCGGGCAGCCAGTGTGTGAGGACCTTGAGGGTGCGTGCCACCTTCGCCGTTGCCCCTCGCCCATGCATCATGTAACGTTATGTATCGGTTGCGGCTGCACCGCGCAGAACCAGCAGAAGGTGCACCGCTAGTCGCAGGTGCACGAGACTGCGTACAATGGGTGGTATTGACTTGCAAGTGCCCGCCCACTGCATGCGCAGTCGCGACTGTTACAACAAGCGCCAGATACGTGGCGCCCGCAAGCAGTCTTTGTAATAGCATCCTGGTTTATTTTATTATGCGCAGCCTGCCCCACATGTGTGTGCGAGAGGTAGAAGGATTGAACGCTTTCAGGTGACTCCGTGTCGATCTCAACTGCTTCTGCATCATCAGACGGCGACAGCCCCCCAACTACCTCGGTCAGCACCACTGGCCCTGGCGCCTCAGGCTCAGCCACCGTCTCAGTGACCCCCGCACCAGCCCCCGCCGATGCACCAAGCGAAGAAGACATGCCAGTTGCTGATTTGTCAGATCTCGTGCCAGAGGGGCCAGGTGTCAACTCGGCCTTCTCCTCCTCTTCAGCATCATCAGACGGTGACAGCCCCCCAACCACCTCTGTGCGCACCACTGGCCCTGGCACCTCAGGATCAGCCTCCGTTTCAGTTACAACTCCCCTCGCCCCTGCACCTGCCGACATGCCGACTGAAGGCATGCCAGTTGCCGCGACGCCCGCCCCTGTGCCCTCAGGACCAAGTAGGTCTGTGGATATTGATACAGACTTTTCAACCGGCGATGATACCACCCCCACCCCCGCCCCGACCCCCACCCCGACCCCGGCCCCGACCCCCGGCCCCGCCCCTGTGCCCTCGGGACCAAGTAGTTCTGTGCAAGTTGATTCGGACTTTTCAACCGGCGATGATACCACCCCTACCCCCGCTTCCGCCTCGACACCAACCCCCGCCCCCGCACCAGCCCTGATGACAGCCCCAACCCCCGCCTCCACCCCCACAGGTGATTGCGGCGGTGCCGGGCAGCCAGTGTGTGAGGACCTTGAGGGTGCGTGCCACCTTCGCCGTTGCCCCTCGCCCATGCATCACTTAACGTTATGTATCGGTTGCGGCTGCACCGCGCAGAACCAGCAGAAGGTGCACCGCTAGTCGCAGGTGCACGAAAGTGCGTGCAATGGGTGGTATTGACTTGCAAGTGATGCTGATAAGCATGACGTGATGCAGATCGCGAGTTTGAGTGCGACTACGGCTTCGTGGGAGAAGGCGGCCTGTGTGTGCCATGGGACTTCATGTATGAAGAGGGCCCACCACCAGGCGTGGCTTGTGGCGGCGACGGCGAGGTCGTATGCACCGGCCCTGCGCTCGCTGGTGCGCTCCCCCCCCCCCCCCTCCTACCCCCAACACACACACCCTTTGTTGCTGAGGTTGAGTTATGCATTTAGGTCCTATGCTGCGGTGCCTATGATCAATGGTTCGATTCCTGATATAAGACCATACTTAAGTTGACCTCATCGCATTTACTTAAGGTGGCCTCATCACGCTGACAAAGGTCGTGTGCAAGCTTGCTGGTGTCAACGATCCAAAAAACAACCGAGCGTACGAAAGTTGCTTGCATCGTTCAAAGTAAGACTGCCCCCAGTTGTGCTGCTGCTGTGGGCGCATGGGTGTGTCCACACCCTTTGTGCATTCTATCTCATGGCTTCACGCATTCACGCATTCACGCATTATTGCCTTCACACTTCCAGTCCACACCCTTCATGTATTCGTGCAAGGGTGTTTTGCTTTGGTGCAGGGAGGGAGTTCGAGTGTGACTTTGGTTTCATTGGCAGCGATGGCATCTGTGTCCCGTACGAGTCCATGGGCATGGCCTAGGCTGCAACCAAGGGCCTTGACGACTGTGTCCGTGGAGGTCATTGTCGGCAACTCCCAGGAACCATGTGAAGGGCAGGCTCTGCCTGTGTCAGAGTGTGCCAGGCAACCTCTGTGGCTCCGTTATGCCTGTAGCTTTACACACACCTATGTGGCTCCGCGCCTGGGGCAGTGGGGATCGCTTTCCGTGTCTCACGAGCTCCCCCGCGGCCCCATTGTTGTGTCAAATTACAGGCATAACTCCATAAAATGGCTCATGCGGCGCCATTGTGCCCGGGAGTGTATTGTATCTCCTTGTTCTAACCCTCGGGGGTGCTGTGGGTGAGTCAGCCCTTGTTGGGTACGGCGCGGTGCTCCTTTTGAATTTCATTTTGTTTTGCAAACTCTAGTATTGTTTGTTGGGATGAAAACCTGATATGTCGCACCCTCATGCATAGGGATTGAGGTAGAATGTGCTGTGCATTGTACTGTACATGTAGTCATGGGCTCTGCAGCTTGTAGGTGGTAGAGGTTGCGGTAACTCTGTCATAATTTCCCTGTGCAGCGGTTTTGGTACATTTGATACAACATATATATATGTAATAGATGCAGTGCACGGCGCTGATGATCGTGTTCCAGCTACATCGATAGCTGATGATCGTGCGTGGCGCCAGGCACGATCACGCATATGTCAGCGCCATGGCGCTGAGATATGCATGAGTAGGATGCAAAGGAGGCGCATTGTTGTTCTGGATCAGGAAATTTCAAACATGCCACTATTTGTAACGACTGTTCGATGAAACGTTTGGGTTGCGCTTCATCCTACTTGCCATCAGCTTGTTCATGCCGCTCCGGTTCGCGAAACAAAATGCGTCGTCTGAATGTCAATTAAAATAAACCGGAAAGGTAGTGAATAGGCACGAACCCAAATGCGTCGTCTGAATGTTTGTTGCGATCAAAAAGAAAAAAACTCATCGGGAACCACGCCAAACCCAAGAAGGGCTCTCAACTTCGTTGAGAAAAAACTCATCTCCTGTTCGTCTCTCACAAGCATTGTCCTGTGTGTGTGTGTGTGTGTGTGTGTGTGTGTGTGTGTGTGTGTGTGTGTGTGTGTGTGTGTGTGTGTGTGTG
>JAUMHD010003323.1:0-15262 GCA_032359135.1 Ulvella scutata
CAAGTTGCCTAGTGCCATGTACAACTACAGTGCACAAGTATGAGAGGTGATCACATGTAGCATGTAATCCCAACAAGTGCCCATAAGGAACTTTCCAAGCTAACGCAACAGATCTCCAAAAACTGTCGCAAATGCCCCACAAGCACTTCGGTGCCAACTTACGGCTCTGCACAAACTGTCGAAAACACCCCACCATAAGGTCATCGAATGCGCCCTTTTTACGAAGATTTTATAGTTTGTATCCCGTGCAAACAGCACCTTCAAATCAGGTTAACTGCTGCCTGCTGTCTCTGCAACTGTCTCTTGGTGGTGCCGAGAGTTGAGATGTTCTCACCCCATCACGCAATTGCCCAGAGACTCGAAGAACATACAACATGTATTGCAACCAACGCCACTGCAATCCAAAATTATCCAAATTCCCCAGCAAGTGATTGTACGTGGACTAGCATATAAGAATCTTTTGGCATGTCCATAAGGGCAGCACTTGCTCGATAAACGACTGCGGCCGAGTAGAAGAGGCAGTGACGCACCCTCGTACTGTATTCATCAGCATTAAAAGTGGTTTGGTCAGATGTTGCCAAAATCCTCAGGGAGCAGCTACCAGCCGCGCTATTAAACGCCAACGCATTGCACCCCATGGTTGCCCGGCATGTGACCTCACAATCCTCCTTGCAGGCCTCTGTGGTTGTGGCAGTTTCAGTTCCAGCAGTCCAGTGTTGCTTTGGCAGCCAGTGGTCACACGCTGTGCAGCACACACAGAGGTGGTGAGGGGCACATGCTGTGATGGCCATTTTAATGTATACAAAAACCTTCATGTTCAATAAGTGCTTCATTTCATATGTAAGGCTGCAGGCTTCCAAACAGACGAGTCAATACCTGGCGCGCAAATGCGGTACGCATCATAGTGAGAATAGACGCCATTATCTATTTCTTCTGCGACCAGTACATGGCTGCACTGGCTGGAAGCTCGGTGGAAATCAACGCCATTGCACTCGACGTTAGCCAAGCAGGATGTCAGGCACTCATCCCTGTCCGCAACGACGTGAGACGACACGATATATTGCGCATCATAGCCCCACACCCTACCACTCGACCATGTACCACACGCTGCAAGCAACATGGTACCAATCAGACAAGAAGCTGAAATGCATTTGCACAGAGAGTCTCACAACACACACCCAGATGGAAGAAATTGCAAGTGATCACAAACACAGAGGGTTTATGAAGCAGGACCCCGGCAGCCATGCCAAGGTCCTTATGCGGCTGCACCGACATGGAAGCAGTGTGATGAAGACCTGGAGGCTGGAGCCACGAGTTGTGCAACAGATTTCAGGTTATCCATATACTACAACACTTGGGCATCAAGAAGCTGACAACAGCACCCATGTTGATACTTTCGTAAGGGGCTTCCTCGGTTCAGGCCTGGAGCTGTCGGTGATGGCCAGTGTACAGACCGATGCCTTGCACCAGAGAGAATGAGCTGAGTGGGACGATGGCCACAGTGGCCCCACCACCCAACTGACTGGTTTGATGTTTCTCTTCAGCACTCTGGAGATCGCTGACTCTGTGGCTGATACAGCATTGCTGGTGCCCTGAAGAGGTCACTGCCATGCCCCATCTAGGATTCGCACAGTCCACATCAGAACATCGCAATGCTGTGCTGCCTGCGTTGTCTGCACATGGGGTGTCTGAATCAACACAGAAACGTGCACATATGTACCCATGTCAACTACTGATGCAATCTAGGTGCAGTCACGGGCTGGGTACTGGCATTCATCTGCCGCACAGACAGAGCATGCCAGAACACAAACAGGGTCTTTGAGTTGGAACTCAAAGCACGAATATCTGATGACACTTACAGATACCTGAGCAGATGATCATCTGTACTTCCAATTGCTGTCGAGTCTGGCTGCATGACAGCTGGCCATCTGGGTTGAGCGTGCATCGGTTGCGGAACATCTGGGCGTCTGACATCATACATCCCCGATACATACCTATCCACGCCGGCTCGATTTACCGTGGCGACGCTAAGTGTGATGTTTATCTCACTAGCACTTGGGAGATGGGCACCATGAGGTTCAGTGTCCCACGTGCAGAAACGATTGCCCAGAAAGTAAAGAATACATAAGGATACCCCGCCGATGACATGTAGTGTCGCGGATATGGCAACGAGCGCACTGACTCATGCTGTCCAGCTGTATCTCTGAAAAGGTATACGATGTGAGCAAGCCATCGTGAGGCAAATCAACCCCTGCATTGATCCGTAGAAGTGTGTTTCGTCCCAGTGTTTCGTCCCAGATATGGGCCAACCTGGGCACTCTCATGTTGGCAAGTATCAATGGTAGCGTGGATAGGGTGTTGCAACGGTTCAAATTGACCCCCGCTTCTCGAAGTCTGATATGAATTATACAGGTTGACCTTCTTCCTCAACGGCACGTGGCGGATTTCACGCAATTCGTTGAAGAGGAAACGACCAGAGACACTTTACGCGCCCGGCTCAGAAGCTCAAAGAAAAGACGAGAGGTGGCTCTGGCTGAACCGCCAGCACCTCGTGGCAAAGCTCAATCCCAAGACCATGATTAGGTACAGCCATAGCTAACCAGGAATGGACTATCCCAACGTTTCGATTCATCATTGACTGGAGGGTGATACTCAATCCTATTTTTTTGCTGATCGATCGAAACAGGCTACTTTGATCCCTACGCTGAGATCATGCCGCTGTCAGCACACTGAGACGCATCGTGATGCTGCTGATGCATTAGCAGAAAGACACCAGTCAGCTGAAGTGTGGTGCTTGTGTATAGGTTTGGGTTGCGCTGTCAGTGGTGGTGGCTAGCTGTTTGTTTTATTCTTGACTTGACATGTCTTCTACTTTGTGGTAGGCGTTCCCTGGTTGCTGGTTGCGATGCTGGCGCTGTGAGATGGCTCCAATACACTCTATGGTGGTGCACCTTTTGTGCTTGTAAGCCGCACCCCTGTGAAGTCATCACCCCTGTGCCTGTCATCACAGCGACACGCACGCACCCTTCGAACGTTGTGCCCCGCCAGCACAACTGAAGACGGTGACAGCGCTGTTCACCCCAACGCGTTGGGATGAACAACCCTACACAACCACGTTGGGCAATGTGGGGTGTTGCTGCTTGGTTTGCTGTCACACATGCTATTACGTCTTTGCATGCTTCGTGCTTTAGTACTGCGCCACTGTCGATGCAAGCTTCACCTTGTTCGGGTACTTGACTACTGCGTGTCTCACACAGTGTTGAACATTTTTGTTGAACATAGCCAGTCTACTTTAACCACTGGACACCTGAGTTCAGATGTCCAGTGGTTAAAGTAGACTAGCTATGTTCAACACACCGTGTGTGGACCAGCGCAAGTTGCAGTGTAGTCTAGATTCATCGCGCACCTATGTCCCCTACGAAAGGTGCACCGAATGACACCGTCCAAGCAAGCACGTCAATTTTGTACGAGCTAAGTTGTCATGCGTTGATTTGCTGGTACATGAGCCATTGTATGGAGTTATGCCTGTAACTTTACACACCTATTTTGTATGGGAAAGCGCTTGCAAATGTGCGTGTGCACCACGAAGAACAATCCCACCTACAGTAGGAGACGAGTTATCGTGGGTCCGAAGAATCGGGACTAGACTGTGACGAGGCGCACGTACATACCGACTCAGTAGGGTGTAGCGCACCTATGTGCGCAGGCGACAGCGTGTCCTCTCGGTCGTAGCGGAGGAAAGTAGAGGCCTGCAGCAGGCCGCCTGCTCCGTGCGCTCACACAGGGGGAGGTTTGGGTGTCAGGTCAACTGACACTTTGCTATTTCCCCCCGAGGAGGGAAAGCCCCGTCGCACTGGGGCCCTTCCCTGTGGCATGCCGCCGTTCAGGTGTCCTCCATCCGCGGTGAAGTGTCTGATCACTATGCTGGGCGTACCCAGGGTTGCTTTTAGTGCCGAGTTTTCGGCCTGGGCCAGGATAATTAGTTGTGTTTCATCGGAGCTCGTCCTGTAAAATCTTCGGAAAGTGTTGAATTGTTCTATGTACCGCCCCGAAGAATACTTCGCAGAAACAATTGCTTTTCCGCAGTTCCTCAAAAGGAACCCTGGTCGCACCCACGGGTGCGTGCTGCCCTGAGCCTGAGAGACTGGGGTATAAGTTGGTTGTAGGGGAAGCGGGGAACCTGGGATTCCGGGGCCCTGGGGTGTGTGCGTGTTGTCACAACACACTGTTGTGGCCGCCTGTCTGCGGCGCGTGTGTGTTGTGGCAGGGCCCGCCGGCGCCTGTTGTGTGTGTTTGTTTTTAAACCATGGTCGCTGACCACTGAGACCTGTAGCGCTACTTGACTCTGTGGTCAGCGACCTTGGTTTCATAACAGTATTTGTAAACATTGACAGGGGCAGGGCTCACACGCACTGAAGGTGCACCCCCATAGAGCATCTAGATGCTAGATCTGAAAGCAACCAACAATGGCAGCACCATTGCACGCGACAAGTAACTATGGAACGCCTAGCACAAAGTAGAAAACACAACAAGGGTTGTAGCAGATTCTCTTACATCTTTGCAAGCTTCGTGCTTTAGGACTGCACCACCAAGGATGGCACACCGAGGCACCTACCTGGCTAGCTGCCTAGCTACAGGGTGGCACATCGTTCGCCTTTGGCGCTGTCTCTGGCAGGCTGCTTGTTTTGTTGTTGCATAGGTGTTTTTTATACTCATTGTTAGGCGTTAACTTTATCTGGACGCTGGTTACGGTGCTTGAGCTGTTGAATAGTTTCAGATGCTCTATTGTCTTGCACCTCCCTGTCGATGATTACAAACACATATCGTCCACCTGTGCCTGCGCTGTGCTACCAAGCTTTGTGGAAGCGATGCATGCGTACATTCGGTTCTTGTGTATACACGCTGGCTGCGGCGCCTCTGCTTGCTGTTATGGTCCGCTGCTGATGCCTTTGTTTCAGCTCTTGTTCTGTGAGTGGTCGTGCGGGTACCTGTAGGCGCTCTTACTTTTGACTGATTGTCATGCTCTTGTGCATTTTGCACGCCTCAGGTTACGCCTGAACATGCTGTCACATCTACGCAGTTTAGGGGCTCTGTGGTGCCCCGGTCGACGTAAACATGTCCACTGTTCTGTGACAATTTGACACTCCTTCTCTGGCTGCTTGTTGTGCTGGTTGCTCTGCCGGGATCTGCCTTGTGTGTTGCAACAATTGTGCCCTTGCACTTGCTGTACGTGCAGTGGTTCCGTGGTTACCTTCTTGGAGGTGCTCCTGGACCTGAACCAGTTGTGTGCTAGTGCACCGCGAAACTATCGATTTACCTTTTCACATCCACTGTTTTTACATCCACTCCGCTGCACCGAGAAAATACTATGCATGTTTGCATGCATGCAGCACTAGAAAACAAGAATCAGTGCGAGGTAGATCTCCAAACTACCGACGCAGCACTAGCCATGGGCGCCGCGGCCTACAGCCACCGGGGCTGCCTCAGAATCTGTTGCAAACAAACCTGTGCAAAATATCCTCTGCCAAAAGAAACTGCGCAAAAGAATCTCTGCACAAAAAAGCCCGCCCAACGAAGCGACCGCCAAGTAATGAAGAACCAACCGGCAAGCAATAATAGAAAGGGCGACAACATCAAGCTCCACTGATGTTGTCGGTATTCAGGGCCGACATGAAGTCTGCTGCGCAACTGCTGCATGCATGACAGCCGGATCTGTGCCATGGCATGGCATGGCATGCATCTCAACTTGTGGTTGGTGCAAAATGAAGGTGTGGTGCCGCGTAGGTGGGCAGCCTGGCCTGAGACGAACTTCTTTAAGTGCTGCTGGCATGTATGTGCTGCGACAGTGCTGTCCGCGTCGAGTGGAGGCATTGTGGGCCCTCAGAGTCCAGGCCACGCTGCGCTATGCGCATATATTCTACAAAAGTGGCTACAAGGGCACTGTGGCGTAACTTGCGGCACTCCTGCAGGCACAAGATGCGGTCAATAGGGGCCGGGGTGTGAGGAGGAAGAGGAGGAGGGGGGGGCATGCTGGGAGGTGGGGCAGTGCTGGTTATCTGGTTACGTGCGGCCCCTCACCAGGCGTGCGCGAAAAGTTCAGGAAACAGCCCAGAGTACTCGGGTCCTTTCATTACCTTTCAGACCTGTAACAACTTGGTCGGGCTGTTGTCTTTCCGGGTCTAATCACCTAACGAAGAATGGTTCATTTGAAGTATAGGTGCCTTCTGGCCCTCTGAGCAACAATGTGGACTTAGGTTCGGGCCATATGTACCCTGCCTGCATCTTCCCCGATATGGGTTCATGCCTATTTCTTACCTGTCCGGTTTGGCAAGCTTGGTCAGTACCCTGCCCACACCAGTGTGACACCCTGGGGAAAATGCTCGTGACATGTCCGAGTGCTTTCGAAGAATAACCCCGCCATGCATGCTGAAGCAACGTATGCATGCATGCTGCAACAGAGAACACCTAAGTGAGCTACGATCAGCCAGACAGGGACAGAAGCGCACATGCATGGTGCGGGGGCATTGCCCCAGTCCCGCCGTCAGCTCTCCTGCAGGCTGGTGATGTACTTGTGGTCGTGGTGCACGAAGGGCAGCACGCTGAAACCCTCGGTAGGGTTGTCGGTGAACAGCATGCTGCGGCTGAGGATGTCGGCCACGCCCCGCATGCATTGCTCCATGGCGTGAACCTGCATCGCATAGTGGTGTGGTGATTGACAACTTGTCAGCAGCTGTCAGCCGTCTTTTCTTCATGATTTTGAAAAAAATAAAATCATAACAAGCCGAACGTGCTCTTACAAACCGGAGAGGTAGTAAATAGGCATGAACCCAAATAGCCAAAAGTAACCAACACAAAACATCCACCACTTCACTCGAATGGCACAACAGCACCATCACAAGCTGAAAATGTATTAAATCTGCAACTATATCACCATCAGAAGCAAAAAGTGCACAAAACAACCACAACCTCGTCCCAGCAGTAAATTGGCAACACAGGAGCATGAGTGCTGGTATAGTACTGTAGCACATTGACACAGGCACATCTTCATAATTTTCGACGTCACAGGGCCCCGCACCTCCTCTGCAGGCACGCCGACGTTACGCGCATGACCGTCATGCGTTAGGCTAGAGCACGCCATCCAGTCCCCGCTGTCTTCGTTGGTGTCTACCAGTGCACCAACCAGCCGCGGCGCACCATGCATCCACGCGCTGCTCTGCAACACGTTGTGCGGCTCCGTGGCGGCTTTTGCCCACGACGAGCCCCCCGCAGGGGGGGGTGGCGGGGGGGGCGGCACTGGCAGCCCAGCCCGCAAGCATGCCAGCACGTCATGCCCCGCGCTGCCGACAGTGTGATAGGTAATGAACCGCGCGCGCAGAGGCGCGTCCGGAATACGATACAGAGGATGCCAGAGGATAGCAAACCAGGAAGAGGGGTGGAGGTTACGCAGGGGGGTGGTCCCCAGCGCTGATGGGCAAGGGATGTTCGAGATCCCTTTCCGGGGAGGCGGGGAGGTGTGCGCGCCGCAGCTCCTGTCACTGCCGGTGCTCCCCCCGCGTGTCTCACGGCCACCCCCACTCTGTGCGGTTGCGCTGCTGTATGCATGCATGCCACCCCCAGCCCCTGGCACGGGAGCTGCGCTCGGCTGGCGCACGCAGATCTCCTGGAGGTGCTGGAACAGCGGCGGCCGCTCCCAGTGCGGTCCTTCGGCGGCCCAGTTCGCCAGTAGCCGCAACCCTACCGGCAGGCCGCCCCCCGCCACCGCGGCAAGAACCACCGGGTCCACCCGCGGCGACGCGACCGGCGGCAGGAATGCATGGACGGGGGCAGGGACTGCGGACCCCTGCACGCTCTCCCCGCAGCTCCCTCCCCCCCCTTCGCAGCCCCCACCGGCGCCCAACCCGGAGCGGCCGTGCTGCGCGGAGCGCGCGGAGTGGTTCGACGTGCCGGTACGGCCCAACGGGTCCAGCACGCACGTCGCACTGGACCCCCGGACTGTGCTGCTGGACTGCAGGAACGTTCCGGAACACGACGTGTCGGTGTAGAGTCCCCCAGTTGCGGGGGGATTCGAGGTGGAGCTCTCGGCATCGACGTCGCTCAGCGACACGTGCGCGCTGCCCACAGTTGTGTCTTCGGTGCACTCCAAGTGCTCCGCAGAGCGGGGGCTGAAGCAGGCGGAAACAGCCTCACCGCCCTTGCTTGCGCGCTCCCTCAGCGCCGCCTCGCCAGGCGGGACCGGCGCCACTGTCACCAGCTGCATGGCACTTAGAAACGGAGTGAAGTAGGCGTATGACAGGGACCCTGTCGAAGCGCACGGAACCTCTAGACCGTGCGCGGAACATTCTAGAACCCGCGACCACACGTCCGCGAGTGTTGCGCAGGGTTCAGCTTGCACCGGCGGCGAGTCTGTGGCTGTGGGGGTGTCGAGATCTGATACTGGGGGGTCGCTGGATTGGTGTGCTGGGTCGATAGGGTTCTGCGGCCGTACTGAGTGGCTGCTGCATGTGTCTGCGTTGGCCTGCATGCGGGGGGATGCGGGCGCGGTGGGGGGGGCTGATCGGCTGGTTGCTGAGCCTTTCACGCCGCTGCAGGTGCTAGTGTGCGGCTCGGCAGCATCATGTGGTGGGAGGGTGCTGGGGGTGGAGGGGCGGGGGCTGCCGGCTTCGGACGAAACGCAGGAGGGGGTCGAGGGGGGGGGGGCTGGGGGCGGGGGCGGGAACCAGATGCGGTGGACTGCGTTCAAAAACCGGTTCAAGTCGGAAGAGAATCGCTCGGGTGGTGTTAGGGGTGGGAGCGGTTTCGCCGCATGCACTGGTGCTAAAGGGTGCATGTGAGGAGATGCATGGAGGGAGTTGGTGTAAGAAGGGGGGGCGGAAGGGGGCATCGATGGCGGCGCCGATTGCGGTGCTGAAGGGGGGGCCCTCGCCGCTGGGGGGGGTGGCGCTGGAAGGGCCGAAGGGGGGGGGGCAGGGGGGCCGGGTGGCGTGGCTGCTGGAGGACCTGGTAGAGGTACGGCGGGTGGGGGTGGCGGCGCTGCCAGCAGCTTTGATGGGGGGGCTGACGCGGGAGCAACAGGGGTTGGGGGGGTTGATGGCGGAGCGCCTGGGGGGGGCATCGGCAGCAGAGGTGGGAGTGGCGCCATGCCTGCCACACTCGAACTCTTTGACAGTGAGTGCGGGGGGGGCGGCTGGGACGGTGGATGTGGAACCAGAGATATGTTGGACCCAGTTCGGGATATGCATGCGCTGCCCGGGTGCCCTGGGGAGGCCCTTGGAGGGGGCATCACATAGATTATGTTGCCGGTCGGTGGTGGGGGGGGTGGCCATGCATCCGACGAGGTACGGCCTGGGTCCGGCAGCGGAGGGGGTGGATTGTGGGGGAGTCTACAGGGGCCTGAAAACCTGCGCTCTTGGGCACCCACGAGAATGGGGGGGTCGGAGGGGGGGACGGGTCTATGCGCTCCCCCTGCGCCGGCCGGCTGGGGGACGCGGCGCAGAACAATAGCTCCGGGGAGGGACGGTGGGGTTGTGATGCATGGGGGCGGGGGAGGGGCCCTGGGGTGTGCTGCTGGGGGCGGGGGGGATGGGAAGGCGGCCCCCGCGTGCCTCTGTGTGAACTCCAGCGGCGGGGGAGGGGGGCACGGAAAATGCGCACTGCGTGCTGACTGAGAGGGAACTGTAAGTCTGATGTGGCCGCAAGGTGGTGGTGGCGGCGGTGGTGGGGGGGGGGGAGGGGGTGGTGGAGGGGGCGGAGGTGGTGGGGCTGCTGCCGGGGGTGCTGGTTGCACGGTTTGGGTGGCCGCGTGCATTGCTGATGCATGCTGAAATCGCGGCAAAGAGCCGTGGTCAGGCTCAGCTCCTCTTGCTTGTGCCTTGAAGCTCCGTTGGGGAGTGATTTGTGCTGGAGGTTGGCTCACCTGACGGTGGGGGGGAGGTGGCTTCGGAGTGTGTGTGGGTGGCACACTTGCCTCAGTTCCTCTGACGATTGGATGTGCGTGCTGAACAATCCACCGTTGCACATCAACACGGTTCTGTTCAGTGTAGCTGGCGCTGCTGGACGACTCTGTGCAAAGAGGTTCAGATGTGAACTGCTGGGACGTGACCATTGCTGCAGTTCGCGTTCTGAAGGCGTCATCCGGCTCGGGCACGGACGCTGTCAGAGACATCACTGTACCTGAATAAAGGGTTGAATAGTCCAGGCCGCCTGCGCTATACGTGAAGCTTAGAAATCAGGTTACACATGTGCACACGATACGCGCTGGACCAGTCCCGGCTGCGCACAGACGATAAGACCAAGAGAAATCAATGCACATAGTTTTTTCGATAGGAAACACACAAGGCCAGCGCAGTCAGTCATCTGACCTCTGAAGTGTCGGCTCACGTCACGCTCGTCATTCGCTCATGAGCTGGTACACCGCGCATATCAGCAATCAATACAACATGAACGAAAATTGTAAAACGGCACGCGACTGTGCCGTGGTGAGCAGTGCAAGTTGTTGGCTGTGAGCGATGTGCTAGCAAGGTGCGAGGTGATTTGTAAGGAGAACATGCACACGGACAGAACACTGATTGTATACACAACAGCAGCAACTCCATGAAACTTGTGAATGCAGGAGCGCACGTACTCCAGAGGTGCCCCAGGCAACATACATATGCAATGTGCTTTTGCTTCGAACATGCAACAGCAAAAACAATTAAATCAAAGAGATACACATATGAGCGAAGAAGCGTAGAGTACATCTCCACCCCAGAAGGCGATGCTCACCCATCGAGCTCTCGACATGCTGCAACATTGGACTTCAGCTCCGACTGCGAAATGCAGCGGGTGAATCCATGCGCTGAACCAACAAAGTGCATAATAAAGTGTTTGTGCTTGTCCAGACATGCCCATGGGCTGGCGTGTACCCATGAGATAGAGCCTGAGCGAGAGACTGGACTGTCCCTTGTGGTGGGCCAGCAGCAGGAGGCGAAAGAAATGATCCGTACCGTTGCAGCGGACGCATTGACGACTTGATACGAATTCGTTGCGAGCACCTGTACGCCGATGGTGAATACTGGAGAGCGATGGCAACGACGCATTCACGAGCCAGCTTCTTCTCGTCACGCACCACTTGTAGCAAAGCCACGGGCAGCAAGATAGACCAAACACAACTTAGAAGGCAAAACTGATGAAAAAGAAGGACGACTAAAACAACAGCAGAACCAAATATACGCTCGGCTCTAACAGTACACAGTGACGACGAAGAGTGACGACTTCATTAACGTCAAATTCAGGAATCTAAGTTGTGTATATAGTCCACGTGATGGAAACGGTCACACGAGAGACCGCGGATTTGTCACACTATTGACGATGCTGATTGTTTTGGCGATAAAGAGATTCAATTTTGTTCATCCTTGCCAGTGAAAACTTACAAGTCACGATATGTTGTTCTGAACCGCTTGGGAATTCGAACTTGGAAATCAGGTATAATTTTGTAGTGTATTCGCGCTGGGTATCGAGATACTTATGGCCATTGTACTGACCACCTGGTCTGCACGACACGCACAAGAGGTGCTCACGCGCCCGCGATCGGTCATACCAACATAGCTCGTGCGCATATTGAGCGGAACGCGTTATTGCGTAGCGCTAAACTCAATAAGCGTATGTGCTTTGATAACGATCGCCTCGGGGATGAGGCGAGATAGGTGTGTGAAGCAGTATCGCCAGGTCGAAGCGCCTGTCACGCATTGTACTGAGCTCAGCTGAGAGCATTGAGGCAATGCATGAAGTATGCAACTTGATAATTGTTTCACAATGGCTGTGAATAGTCCTCTATCGCCCGGACAGTGATGCAAAGATGCTCATGACTATATAGAGATATGTATGCGAACCCCTCTGTATGACATGTATACGAGGCCATATCGCGAGAGCATTCGTACTAAAATGGCAATAGGACTAGTGGTATTAGTCACTCATCTGCAATTGAAACCGCCTCAGGATACCGTCACGCTGGTGTTGATCCGAATTTGCGTGTGCATCTGCCCGCCATCTAAAAGATGGTTTGACGGCAACCTCTTTATGCAAAGAACGAAGCACGAAGAGACCAACACTACTCAGTACGGAAGGAAGCGTGTGTGGCTATACTGTGCGACGTATGTGTGCAGCTAGCAGATTGGCGGAGCAGATTTCGGATACTCCATGTTCCCAACGACTTTGTTTTTTCCTGCAATAATTGTCATTGGACAGACTTGAGCTGTTTGGCAGCCTATGCGCGGGTGAAAGTTGGCATACGTATGTGGTTTGGCTTGTCCAGATCGTCCACTCGCACAGCCGGCTGCTTGAGAACTCACACTCTCTGAGCACTGGCTAGGCTTGATCTTCACAGAAGGGAGCTCTTGAGCTTCACGCCAAGGTTTATAATGCTAGGCAGATCACCAACGAAACGCTGAGCTGGAGCGCACATTATACACAGCCAAGAACCAGCTTTTCCCTGTCATCACTCGGTACATGAGCCATTCTATGGAGCTATGCCTGTAACTTTACTCAAGCTTCATCACTCGGTTCTGGCGTGGAGCTGACATCACATATAGTCCAGGTACACCTCAGAGAGATTGACAAGGTGGTGGGGTGTCACTCTGTCTGACATTCTGTGTGATCACACGTCGTTGACATGTGATGTCTACATTGGAGTCTATACTGGGCGTGTGTATGTACACATTGGGCTGTACGATGGCCAATCAAGAGTTCACTTGACTGTGAAACAAAGCATGACAGTCGCGAAAGCAGACTCCCTTGACAAGTTTCAATATCGTGCGGTGCAGCACAAGCATAAACAGGGCGCCATTTGTGAAGATTCCGTGCAGCCCGCAGCATCAGCTTGTACCACCGACAGGGGACATTTGTGGCCCCTCTGGCCTTTCTTTTCTCTTCATGTTCAAGGCACTCTTCAGTGACCCGGTTCGGGCCGAGAGATCACCCCGGAAAATCATCGGGAAATAATGAATTGCCCTATGTACCACCCCCTGAAAAGTGTGTAAAGTTACAGGCTTGACTCCATCCACCCCCTGAAAAGAAGATATTGCCGAAATAATTACTTCTCCCCAATACCTTAAAAGCAACCCCGGTATGCAGTGGTTTCGCACAGGACCTTCTGCCAAGCCACCACCTCGCGCCTACGGTCAGCTGTCTGACAATATGGCAGATTATTAAGAATATGTGCCTGCAATCCTGCAATCCCACATCTGCCTACATCATGTCAGTCAACCACTTCATCTCAAAGCTAACCGAAGGCAGCGTGCTGTCAACAAGAGTCCTGTTTTACAAACCAAACAGGTAGTTGATACGCTTAAACCCAACCAGCCAAAGCAACTTCAACAAGATAACCTCCACTGAAGTGAAGCTTCACTTGCATGGCACAACAGCATCACCACAAAAGTCTTTCCCAGCACTCTCAGCCAAACTGCGATAGTAAAGACGACACACAATGCCACGACCCCGAGCTAAGGCACACTGAGGTACTAGTAATGTCTATATGTCCGCAACCACAGCCCAAAGAGAGTCTGTCATGATGTGAATTCGTTGCATGGAGTGATTGATCCATGCATGGTGAGTGGCACTTGTAGACATCTCACCTACTGTTGACAGCTGTTGGTGTGTATGCAATAAGCTCCAACTATGCGAAGGATGAGTGCATCTGCACTAACTTTGTAATGGTGTAATTGCTTACAAACAGCTGCGTGTTGCGGTCAGTTCCGTCATCCACAATAGAGTCCAATCCAGTCAGGCGCACTCTGTGACTTCAGATGTGATGCCTGCAGCTGAACGGCGCTGGCTGTCATCGGACAGTGTTGCATCCCTGACACGTCTGGTACCAAACATGCGACGTAATTAGGGGGGAACGGGATTAGGGGGAACGTGATTACGTTCTTTCATAATATGCATGGACTGCAAAAAACCGACTTTGTACACTAATCGGGAACCACGCCATACCCAAAGAGGGCTTCGGCCTCAGCACCCCCGGAGAGGCGGGACGAAGACAAACAATGGCGGACCGCACGGGACCAGGAAGGCAATCACAAAGGCTGCAGACAGCGGCGAACAATGGTACAGGCGCACCAACAGGAACCGCAGCAAAGAGAACTCACTGTTCAAAAAGTCGAAATCTCCATGCGCAGTCTCCTCAAGACACTACAATTAATAAGATTCTTCGTGACAATTCGTGGCCATGAGAGAATTCGTGGCCAATCGCTTCCTGTACAGACTGTGAATGTATGCTGTTGAAGCATTCTATATATATCCTTTGGTGCCCCACTGCGCGGACTGCGTTACTAGCACGCGCCATAGTGCTGCCTGTATGCGCAGCCTTTTGCAGGAATCAAGCGGCATTTGTAGTTGCATCCCTGGTCCCGTATTGCCCAAGGATGCATATCCCCGTCCCACCCCTTCGGGATGCTGAGGCAAAATCCTTCTTGGGAATGGTGTGATGCCTGAAAACCTGATATTTTTCCACGGTACATTTTCGCGACAACGCGCTGGGCAAGCGTGCGCCTGCATGCATGCCATAGTCACACCGTGGCTGAGCCCAGGCTTGTACAAAACCTCATGCAACTGCCCGGAGTACTCGACTACCGTTGTTCCGGGCCAAACCACCTAACAAAGAAAGGTTGACTTAATTGACCTAGAGGTACCCTTTCAGCAAAATATTGCTCCTAGTTTTGGCCCGAGTGTACAACCCTGGCCGGGCCCCACATCGACACTGTCATGCGCCTTGCATACAACACAGGCCAACGCACAGCCGGCACCGCAGCCTGCCGCTCGGCGATGCCAAGGCCGGAGCTTCGAACATAAAGTATATCCCGTGTGGCCCAGGGGTGTATTTCCATGTCCCACCCCTTCGAGGGTGCTGAGGCCGAGGCCCTTCTTGGGTATGGCATGGTTCCCGATTAGCTTTTTATTCTTTTAAACAAAAGAGCAATTACAAGGTTCGAACCCTGGTCCGGTCAGAGCCACCTCTCGTCTTTTCTTCGAGCTTCTGAGCCGGGTGCGCAAAGGGTCTCTGGTGGTTTCCCCTTCGACGAATTGCATGAATTCTGCCACTGTGGCGCTGAGGCCGAAGCTCAAAATGAGTATGGCGTAGTCCCGAATTGGTTTTACAAACCGGAAAGGTAGTAAATAGGCATGAACCCAAATAGCCAAAATCAACTAACACGAAACATCCACCACTTCACTCGAATGGCACAACAGCACCATCACGAAAGCCTTTCCCAGCACTCTTAGCCAAACTGCG